>JAKSZP010013397.1:0-122199 GCA_022478985.1 Massospora cicadina
CCACTCTAGAAGTTTTGAATTACACTTCCAATGGGGCAGGTTTCTCTTGAAGTTACTTTGAGTGGATCCTCCAAAAAGCGATAATTTAAAGTAAAAACAGGTTAAAATCGACCTAATTCTTTATTATTGAAAGGATGGGATATTTATAGGGTTTGATTTGATTTGTAATCTATAAGTGCTAAATAATCTCTGTGCGATCAAATCTTCAATCAATTGATTGGGATGAGACTGATCGTTGTTAATGTTGTTGATAGATTGAGATAAATTAAGCTCTCCTTTTGATGAAGCCAGGGGAATTGATGGTGTAGAATCTCCGGGGACAAGGGATTTTGGCAAAATCCTAACACTCAGCATAATTAATTTATGCACTGTATGATTGGATCAAACTCCTATTAATGCATTTTTCTTCCACTGGAAAAGTTAAGCCCAACCCAACAGGTTTTAGCGCATTGAATCCCCTCTAAAACACATTGGGACCTCCAATACATGGCTTGGCCATTGGATCCCAGTCACATGACAGACAAAGTGTTGCTGATCTGCAAAGCAAAATTGCCCCAAAAGGAAAAGTAGTGGCAAAATTTGATCCCTAAGTCAGTTGGACAGGATGCGACCAGACTGGCATCGTGAAGATTATGATATGCCAATCCACCAGAATTGAATGTGATTGCATTACCCTTGGTTAATGCAAAATTTTCTTATTTCCCAAGCGTTATCTTTAAAGATAACAGTCCACTACATGTTTTGTTGATGGTCAATTTTCCCTTTTTTTCAATAGACAGATTTTTGTGTAAAGTTTTAAAGGTTTTTTATTCAGGGAAGGCTGACCATGGGATGAAAACTTCTGATAAAACATTAACAGAACACTAAGATACTTGAGAGGCACCCCAGAGGAGCCAAAGCTACCTACTATTGCCAGCGGGACCACCAGTGGAAGGAAGAGAGGGAGTGTCAGTGGAGGCCTGAGCCAATACCAAGAATGAATGAAGGAAAGGGTTTAATGAGGAACCAGAGAAGTAACCAGGATGAAACCAAATGGTGTTGTCGATATGGCAAATGGCCAAACAACCAGGCTTGAAAGTGATCTTTAGGTTAGAATGGAAGCAGTGCACAGCTTCATGGAGGATGAGAATAGAGCCAGAAAGAGTGTCAAGGAAAACAGTGTATTATCCATATATCAATAGCCATGACTAAGACATGAAGAGAAGAGTGAATGGGGAAGAACATGGGAAGGGCAAAGATGTTCTTAGACAGGCTGAAAGACTGTGCTTAATTCTGGCAAAAGAGATGCATAGTATCATGTCAGATCGCCTGTGATGGCAGACAATATTCCAAGTGGTGGACTGAAGACGTGTTGGCCACAAACAACGCATGTAGACTGAGAGTCATTAGACTTATCAGATTTGCGGTATACCCTCTTCAGGCATCTCCATACATGAGCTCAAATCTGGGGCTGAAATAGAGGATGGTGGGTGTACCTCCAAATGTTCTTATGGGTATCTAAAGGGTAAGGTATGTCCAATCATGTCAATCTAGAAAACACGGGCATTGATAGGTGGACAACGGGGTACCAAATTGTAAAAAACGACTTGCCCACAGACTTCTTGTGTGAAAAGGGGGTAGGGCGACCCCTCTGGAAAGTGTGGCCACTGATGAAATCCTCCATTCTCCACTCCGCATAGTCAGGGGAATCCACTTGAAATGGGCAGTGGTCCCATGAAGGCCCGCGGCAGAGGGATGAGAAGCCAGATAGTTAAGGAGAGAGTTAGGGTGTCCTGAGTTGCAGAGGCAATGAGCGTGGGAAAAGTTGGAGTGTGCTGCGCGTGACCAGTGTTATATAGAGAGTGTGGGGTTGGTTACCTGCGCAATCAAGGCGCCAAGTATTTTAAAGCATGGTCCAAGTAGTTGATCAGTTTCATACCACCAATATGGTGTGGCTAAACAGGACATCCAGACGCAAAGGGGGAGGGCGGCCTAGCCAAAGCCATCCTTGGAGTAGGGCATACAGAGTAGCAAAGAAGGATGGAGAAAAATCTATGGCACGTGCAGCAAACCAAACCTTTGACAGAAGCAGAGAGTAGGCAAGCACTACCTGGCCCATCAGACTAGTTTGCTGGACTTTTAGGGAGGTGATGCACTTCGTTATGCTATCTAAGATGTGGTTCTACATCACAGAGGTGGCATATACTCCCGCTTTCAGCCATACTCCCAAGTGGAAAACTGGACCTATAGTGGGCCTGAAAACAAATGGGAGAACAAGAGGGGATATATGAGTTGACTGCCTTGGGAAACGAACAAGGGGCTGTAAAGCAGGCTTATGCTGCTGAGTATCGATGCAGGTGACCAGTGAGACTGGTATTTATCAAGTAGGATGATATCAGTTTCATTAGCATTCAGGACTGCATTACCAACCCTTGAGTAATCCTGTATGGTTTCTCCAGGACGCGTGAATCACAATTACTAGAAATATAAGGAACACAATTATCAGCAAACGCTAGCTCCTGACTGGTTCCTGGTCTTGCACATGAACACTAGCAAGATGCGCATTTTTGTTGCGTATAAGTAGATCAAGGCTAAAGTTGTACAATAGAGGGCTCAGATGGTCCCACTGACGGAGACCCCTTTGTTGGCAAACCAAATTAGATAGGAAACCTGAGCTACAGAAAGCCAATGTGGCTGACTCAGTTTACAACATTGCCCAATTGATAAAGCGAGATGGAAGCTATAGCCTCAGGAGGTAATCTCTAAGGCAATCCCAATTGACAAAATCATAGGCTTTCTGCTGACCCATGAACACAAGCGCGCCAGTAGAAGGAGATTGGCAGACGTTGGTTACTGAATGGACATTTCCCATATTGATCTCCTGAAAATAAAGCCAAATTAGGAAGGGGTTATTAATCCTGAGGCAACTTCCCCAAGGCGCTTTGCCTTAACCTTGATAAAGATTTTGGTATCAGTGTTAGTAAGAGAGATAGGGCGCCAGTTTGCCAAATCCAGCTTATCCCCCTTCTTAAACAAGGTTACAATATATACCTCTTGCCACCAAGAAGGAGGAATGTCTCCAACAGATATTTATTCATTGAGGCTAATAGAAGGTTGGATATCAGGGCAAAATATTTAAAAATAATTGAGGTTGGTTGACCTTAGGACAAATATACCACAACAAGGTTTTTTATAGTGAGTACAGGTTTCAAACATGCGTTGAACAAAACCTGCACTAGAGTAGAAGCAGGAATTACCCTGCCAGGATAAACACCCTTATCAGGGCAAAATATTTTTTTATAGAATTAATAAGAAATCCCATCAGGGCCTGGGCATTTCCTGTGTGGCGCACCACGAACAGATAGACAGAGTTCATCAAACAATATTAAATTTATCAAGTTTGAGTATCAGGAAATGGTGCAGATATGTGCCCCATTGATGAAAGAGTTAATTTTGGCAGGTACAATAGGATCAGACCTGTACAACTCAGAGTGAAAATGTGGATTTTGGTGGACACCTCATCCACCATATACATGATGGATTTGTTTGGCTGCCTAACCTGTGTACAGGACGTGTTTTGCTTAGGGAAAAATTTAGCAAAAAAGTATGCAGAGCATGGTTCACCCACTTTAATATTTTTAACTTTGTGTTAAACACAAATGCGGTACTTTTATTCCTTACAAGTGCATTTAAGCGGGTGGAAACTTCAGCCCACTTGCTGCCCCAAATAGAAATGTAACCAGCAGCAGGTACGTTGCTTTCCAGGTGATCCACTTTCATTATAATACCCTGATATTTTCCAAGGCAACATGGAGTAAAATGATATCTGGTGTGCATGAAAAACTGTTTGAGATTTGAAAGCTGACCATGTGACAAGAGGATCGGTACAGAAAGTAGTCACAAGGAGCTAGGTAGGGTAAGTTGGGGCCTTTATGTAGCATGACCAAGGAAAGCCAGTGGAAACACGAGTGAGTAGCCAACACCAGAACCCAGAGAGGCAACTTAGAAGGGTCCTGTAGTGGCACAGATGAGGTGTGGGATGGAAGCTAATGACTGTAATCCAACCTGTTTTTGTGGGTGCTTCCACTCTCCTTTGTGGGGGAATATGGGCAGGAAAGGGGAGTCAAGAGTCAGGCGTATCATCTGTCACACTACTTCCCTACAAGGCATGGCACTACAAAAGTAGGTCTTAGTGACAGGGTGGGGCAAGTCTGATTAGCTGGGCTTCAGCTCACCTGTCTACAATAATCACCGCGGTTTTCTAGGTTAGCCTGAAACCTGGATAGCGTCCAGTAGATTACGTGGGCTTACACTGATGCAGCGAAAGGTGAGAGCACTCACATACCAAATTGACAGACCGACCTGAAAAGGCTGTAATGGTTCCTGCACAAAAAGGGCTATAAAGCAAACCTCGTCACAAAAACAAACTGGAGAGACCAACTCCATTAACAAATCAACAGCGGGGGTGGCCCCTGCTGCACAGAAGGCTCCGGTCTCCTTTGCAGCATTGGCTACTAATGGATTTGAGGTCGGTACCAAGTTTTTCGAAGCAGTAAACTCTGGCCCCTCCAAAGATCTGATGGCGAGCATGGTGGAGAGCCTCAAGAGGGTTCATGCCGTGGAAGTGAAGACTGGGTGGTCAAATGAGATGCTCATGGTCAGGGTGAAAAAATGTTTGGGTTCTTCCCACTTAATATTTCATGTTTGGCTCCTGGAATGAAACATATGACCTTCCAGTCTAAACTTCAAAAGAAAAAGGTTTTGGCTGCCAGTTTGAGCACAAAGAACGAGGAGGCTGTATGTCTTGACATTGGCACCAAGATCAGAAGGTTCATTCTGAGAAACGTACCACCTGTGATCACTAGAGGGGCCATGATGTCAGAGTTGAAATGCTTTGGCAGAGTGATCTCCTTTAATGAGAACAAGCTGGTAAAGAACTTGAAGCAGAAGGACGGTAGCTTGAAAAAGTTCACCTAGGGATCTAGGGACTGGGTTTTGAAAGTTGAACTTTCAAAATCATACGGGGAGTTGCCTTTTTCAGTCACTGTGGGAACCTGGAGTGTCACTCTGGTACCGCGGACAGATGCTTTTGTGTGGTGTGAAGGGGAATGTCGGAGCTAAATGTCCTCAGGTTCAATCTCCTGCGGCAGTGGCCAAGCCTAATGGGCCTAGCGCGAGGGTGCCAGCAATGGTGGCCTTAGAGAAAGATAAGTTGGCTCTCCAGAAGGCGTTGGAGAAGCTGACAGAGTTGTCAACCAAAGCAATGGAGGAGGCAGCGGCTGGGAACACTTAAGAGGCGGTGACCGAGGTGCTGAAAGGTGCCAGAAAGGTCAACAAGGAGTCAAAGTGGACCCAGAAGGCGCTGGAAGCTATTAGACTCCAAATCAAGATAAGTGGCGTTTTGTACCAATCTGCAAAGGACATTTTGGAAACGGCTGCTTCCAAAACAGATGAGGTTCTCCCCATCACTCAATCGCATAAGAGGCGGGAGACTATTAGGGATATGGGTGGGACAGCGTGCGAGGCCAGTAGGGGAAGAGGCGGAGGTGAGGGAGGTGTTGCCTGCTAGCAATAGTGGGCCAATGCCTCCTAACCCAATGCCGCCAACCGAGGTGGAGGGGTCTATCAAGGACCCTGGCAACGTCACGATTCTGGAGGCTTCTGTGACTGAGTAGCCACCACCTCCTACCCAGTCTAGTACTGGAAAGGAGAGGATGAAACTTGGTCTCGCTAAACGAGCAGGGGTGGAAGAGGATGTAGACCCCCCAGATCCTGACACTGAAGCCTCTTCAGTTTCAAACCTATGGCGATCAGGGTTGAATTTGTTAATGCGTGGGATCTGAATAGACTCAGGCAGCGGCAGCAGGTTAAACTCTAATTGCAACAACATGGAATAGATATCAGCTTCTCCACTGAGAGAAAGTCCAAATCTGGGGTTTAAGAGGACTGGGCTTTCCGGTTTCCTCTGAAGCAATCATTTTAATCTTAGTTGGTGGATCAACCAAACTCAGACTTGCCTTTAGGTGAGGGAAAAAGGGGGGAGAAAACAAAGGGGGTACTTTGGTCTGGTGGACGGACAATGTCAAGGTGTTGGATCAAAGGGTATTGGTTCCTGGAAGAGCAGTGACATTAATGTCACTGTTTGGAGAGGAATCAATTTAGTTTATTGGCATTTACGCGCCTAATTCTGGGTCTGAAAGGAAGGCCTTCTTCCAGAAGGTCAGCCTGAGGATCCAGGCGGAAGGCTTCGGGGGGTCAGTAGTGCTGTGAGAAACATGAACTATGTCTGCTTTAGGGATGAGAGGGTTGGGGCTTCAGGCAACTGGAGTTCTGATTCTGGAGCCCACAAGTTGGCCAGTTTAATGATTGACCTCAGCCTACTGAATGTGTGAAGAGAGGGCCGTGGTGAGGAGGGGGAGACTGGGTGGATTCACATTCAGGGGGATCATTTCTCCAGCAAGGACCTTGTGTCAGTGCCTCAGCCTCTCTTGAGTTGCTGCAAGTTGATCCTTCAGAATCATGATCCAAGTGCTTCAGACCGCAGGCCCCTTGAACTGCAGGTTAATGACCCTCAGGTTGCTTCTGCGTGGAAAGGGATCTGGAGAATGAACCCTGAACTCCTAAAGTTGAGTCCACTTCAGGATATCATGAGGAAGAAGGTGAGGTGGCGGAGAAGCCAGATTGTGGGGAAGCTAGATGCGACAGTAAAATGGTTGCAGATAGAGGCTGATCTTAAGATGGCTTGTGAAATCTTTGGGACGCAGCTAGGGGCCATACATTCAAGGTACGAAACCATGGAGAGGAGATTCAAGAGTATCTGCAAGCAGGCTGTAATTATAGGGGCATCTGCCTACACGTCCAAGACTAAATTGTATGCAAAATTGATGGGAGCCTTCATGGTGGATCGCCTCAAACAAAGGAAGTCTAGGTGGGACGAGGATTCTAACAGCAATGTGGCTCTACTCTGCAAGGCAATAGGGGCATTCAGACCCTCAGTAAGGATCTTGTAACTTTTTGATGAGTGAGTTTAGGTGAAGGATGCAGCTTGCATGGCTGAGGTGGCCAAGTCCTTTTATGAGGACCTTTATGGCCCCTCTGAGAATTACTGGAGGCATCCAAAACACTCACAAGCGTACTGGGGGTACTGCTGAAGGAGACTCTGCTGCAACTATGTAGCAGGATCGAAAGTCAGAGGTGGCAGAAGCCATCCGTAAAGGCAATAATGGCAAGGCTCTCAGGGAGGATGGGTTGATCTTGGAGCTCTACAAGTTATTTCGGGCAGAAATTTCTGATATAATTGCTGAGCATAACAATCAAATCTTAGCCTCTGGTACAATTGAGTTGGTGTTTTCAAAAGGCGTGGTGGTGTTGTTGTATAAGAAGGGTGATCCCTCCCTTGTGGGGAACTATCAGCCTTTGACTCTGCTTAACGTTGACTATAAGATTTTAATGAATATCCTAACCAATTGACTAAAGGGGGTTGTGGTGGACGTTGTTGAGAAAGATCAGAATGAGTTTATCCCAAGATGCTCAATTACTGACAATATGATGCTGCTTCACCTAATAGAAGAGTGGACAAGTAAACAGTATGACCAGAGGGGGTGGCTACTGTTTTTTGATCAAGAGAAGGCTTATGATCGGGTGAATAATGAGTTTCTTTGGGAAGTGTTAAGTAGGGTTGGAATCAAGCGTATTTGTTTAGACTGCCTAAAGCGATTTCTGGGGAGGCCTCATCAGTTGTCAATATTAATGGAGTCCTCTCCCACCCTTTTAAGGTGTGTAGGGGCGTGCGTCAGGGAGACCCTCTATCTCCATTGTTGTTTTTTCTTGCAATAGAGACCATTTCAGTGGCTCTCAGAAATTCAGACCGGAGGAAACTTACCATCAATGGCGAGGAGTACTCTCATTCAATGTTTTCAGATGATATGTGGATTTATGTTTTGTCAGAGGAGGGGAGAAGGTGGTGATGAACATTCTGAGGATGTAACAGAATGCAAGCAATGTGAAGGTCAATCTGTCAAAATTCAAGGCTTGGCCCATCAGTAGAACGGTGACGTTCGGTGTAACACCAAAGAGCTCAATCCCATGGATGGCAAAAGGGGAGGAGTTTCTGTACCTCGGGTGTCCCATCCCTGGGTGGGCATCAAAGCACAAAATTTGGCTCAAACTTGAAGCAGACCTTAAAAAAGTGGCCTGGGAGTGGAAATGGCTCAACTTACCTTATCAGGGCAGGGTCATTGTCATGAACACTTTAATTCTTTCAAGACTATGGCACATTGATGGATTTGTTCCACCGCTGGCATCTTCCATCAGAATAATACAGAGTTCAATCATCCAGTTCATTTGAAGATGGCGAGCATCTAAAACCAGTTTCTTTAACTTGTGTCAGGAGGTGAAGAAGGGGGGCATCAGTCTGATTAAATTTTGGGAGTATGATCAAAGCACTTCATCTGAAGTGGATCACACCGGTTGCTCTGGCTGGAAAATCCATTTGTTGGGCTCCAATATTGGAGGACTACCTCTATAAGGCTTGCAAAGATAGTTCAAACAAGGATCTTGGTGTCAGCTGGGGCATCAATCAAGGGGACATTTCAAGCATGGGGAACCTACCAGGCTACTGGAAAGATTAATTTAGATCTTGTGTATCAGCAAGGGTAGATTGGAGGGTGGAGAATGGACTATTGAAAAGATCCAAGCGATTCTCCTTTGGAGAGGAGCTTGAGGACTGGAGATAGAACCTCGTCTTCGCAAGGACTTCAAGAACTTTATTGGGGCAGTTCACTGGGGGACCTCTTTGATGACAATTGCCGAAGAGTGCTTAGGGTGGAAGCAGCTAATAATGTGGCCAGTGCCTCCAAGGTGCCGGTAAGGAAGGCATGGGATGTTGTGGAAGTAACTGAACTGACTTCCTGGCGGAGGGAAGCAATTCCTTCTCTGGCTGCATTAGAGGCTGAGGAAGCCTGTTCAGAAGATTGTGGAGGGCAGGATCAGCAGGTGTTCCTGAAAGGAAGAGAAGGCTAGAGATACCCCAGATGGGAAAGCCTCTTCATACTTTGGGACTGGATCAAGGTAGGAGGTGATAGTGGTGTCTTCCTCTCAGATTACACAACCGCCAGGTTCTGGAAGTTACAGGACAAAAAGATTTTCTCGATGTACTTGTCCCAGATCAATTGCAAAATGTGATCTGGCCTGATGGACTTGTGAGGGAGGAGGGTTAAGGGATGCTGTTATATACCAGTTCAGAACTTTCTCTTCCAACTCCGCAGCAGCATATTGGTCACTGGGGCGACTCTGCGTAAATGGAGTAAGCATAATGAGAATGACCTTCTGTATGCCTGTAAGGTGTGCGAAGGGGAGGAGATGGCGTGGCACATCTTTACAGAGTGTCCAGCAGCGGATGCTATGTGGAGTAATGTTCTCCTTTGGTATGAAGCATACCAACCAGGGGTTAAGTTATCATCTGGTCATCTTGCATGGCCAGAAATCCTGACTACGTATGCCCTACCAAGTCTGCTTGCAGACAAGGAGAGGTTCAGGGTTTGGTGCACAATATTGGGGGAGGTGATGTATGGTCTATGGCTTGCCAGAAACCAACGTTGCTTCCCTTCAGAAGGAATCCAGGCAACTAGCTCCCTGAACATAGTTAAGCGACGGCTAGAAATAGCTGTAGAAAGCTATGGCAATCCTCTTTACTCAAGTAAGTCCGACTTGGGGGTCAGTCTGGTCTCATTCCTCACAGTAAGGTATGAGAGGCATATCTCTAAACTGGCTGGGTAGCCTTTGCTGCCTGGTATACCAAACAAAAGGAATATGTCAGTTTTGGAGTGGTGTGAGCCACCTCACCCGCGGTCAGGCCCACTTCTGTGGTGCTTAGATTCGTGCAGCCCCAGTTCAGCGGGGGGCAGCACCCTGGGTTTCATCCCACAAAGTTTCCTGCACTGGGTGCCCTAACGGGTACACAAAAACTCGAAGAAAGGGGTCACAAACTCCTGTGGTGAAGTTGCTGTTTTGACCTCTTGGGAGAACTTGGGAAAAGTGAGATTTTCAAGGCAAAGTTTGGTCCATCTTGGCGCCTGAGCCACAGGCATGACAGAGTAAAGGACATTAAAACCATTATATGTTAAGAGAAATCAATTTTAGTTATGGTGAAGTGTGAGATTTAGGGGGAAACTTAATAGTGAAAGAATGAGATCTACGTGTTACATAGACATCATCTACCTGATTTGCACATTGGGGCGAGACATGTTAGGTAGCAGAGGAGAGTGTTTGGGAATGGTATCATATAGGCCCAGGATAGCCTTCAGGACGTGAAGCTCCACGTGCCCCTGGGGGATCAACCATGGAAGGCCACTGGTCAGCGGCTAGCTTTTTCTGACAGTTCATATCACCAACCACAAATGTATTAGGTTGAAGGATGATAATGGCAACGTCTGAAAAGAGCCCCTAATGAACCTGTGCACAGGTTTTGACGTAGATGATAGCAATGGTGTGTACTTCGTCACACCATGAAAATGAATGACCAGTATGTGGCGATTTCAAAGATGAGTTCTGAGAGATAAATTTAAATCTACTGGTTGTCCATACTAACACTATACAGTGTGCGATTAAAAAGTTACATTAGGGAGGAGCATACATGCCCATTCATCCTCATCACCTAGCGGACAGTGGGTTTCCTAGATTGCCAGAATGTCCACAGGTAAGTTGTGTTTTAGGAAAGTGCGTTTTTTGGCCTGGGATGGAAAGGCCTTGAGTCTGGCAATGTTCAACATCACTATTGTTACTGAGACGCTTGTCACACCTCAGGAGTGAGGGGTAGGGCCCGTTGGCCCTGCCCCTTTACTTTTCTTGGGCACCGGCTTGTTCTTACTGTGAGTGCATGCAGTGACAGGAGTGTAGGGGGTACCTTTGTGATTTTATCTTTTGGAGATTTGTTATTTTTGGATGCACAAGTTTTATTGTTATGGTGTACTTGCTATGCACTGACTGCGGGCTCAAAAATTTGGTTGAGATTGGTTGGGTAAATTCAGTTTTAGTTGGTGTGCAGGATGCATGCACGGGTGTGCAAAGTCCTGAGGGTTGTCCTGAGGGCTGGTTGGCACAATTTTATTGGCAGTAAATTGAGGTTCCACCAAGATGGAGAAATCCGCCTTATTAGCCTGAATCTGATCAGTTGAGATGGCGGATGCCTTAAGGCCACTGTCTTAGCTGCTGCCCTACGGACCTGTTTGGACTTCTTATATTCCTGTGGGGACACGGGATCAACTGTTATAAACTGACCTTGTTTGCTCCAGGTAAAGGCGGAAGTATCATCAAATATACTTGCAGAGTTGGCGGATTTGTCCATAATCACATAAGTGAACTCATAGTACTTACGCCCTCTTTGACAGGGTAGGTGTGCACTTTGTGACCAAAATCATTGCAGAAGGTGTAAGCGGGCGTGCACTATCCACTGTTGCCCTGAAAGGTTGAGTTCTCTTACCATAAATCTTGAGTTGAGAAAAATGTGGGACTAAAGTGAGATCTTTCTTGGTATCTTAAATCATGATTTTAAGTGCAATAGCAATATCTTTACTGAGTTTAGGCATCAATAAAAAGCGCTGCATTTCAAAAGTGACTATGTTGCTGTAAGTTGAAAGCCCAGCATGGAGGCTCTCCTCAATGACCGTGAGAGCCATGCTTTAGGGAGGAAGTCAAAAGAAAATAAAAATTTGTTTATATTTTGTCCAGTGTGTGCGCTTCATCTCAACCACTATTGGTATAGAGGGGGTGTTAAACCACTCATCCTCTATTTATAAGTCCAAAAGACATAAAGTTCCTGGGGGTTAGATTAAAATTTTATTTTATTGGCAAAAAGTCTTTTATTGGGATAAAGTTCCTTGAGTGATAAAGTCAAATTAGCTTCATCTTTAAATGAATTAGAGGTAAGACAAATTAATAATAACAAAAAGAGAGCAAAGTTTACTTTCTTGAAACCATGATTATATGAAAATTAGGTAGTTTCTTATAAGTAAATCTCCAAGAATTTATGAGCTAGGATCTATACTCATTACCAATCGTGGATTCTGAAGCATTATGGTCACTTCTGTATGACAGGATTTGATTGTTGCATAGAATGGGTTTGAACCCTAATAAAAAAGGACACAAATATAGTTGATATTATCCCTGACGACAGTTTTATTTATTTCATTATATCAGGTTCAATTCCTTTCATTCAATAACCACAAATCTTTGATTCTAGTAGGAATGTCAACAACGCCCCCCTCTAGATCTTGGCGCAGGGGAAAAATGACCACACAAATCAACTGTGTATGTGATTTGCCACAGTACCCTGAGCAACCTCCACAAATGAGTTAATTACCTCTGTTGTGATTCTGATATGACTTGAAAATTATACCTAAGGTGTTATGGTGGAATGATTATAATCCTCCAAGTTTGATCATGAGTACAATTATTTGAGCGCCTTAGGATGAGGCGATTTGGGTGAGAACAAATGGATATTGGATCACTTCCAAATGAGGCAATTAAGATTCTTTTATGTATGATGGATAGTTGATAAATCTCCTCAAGTTATGTGATTGTGGATTTTTATAAACGAAGATCTTCTGGAATAAATGAGATATGGCGTAATGAATTACTAAGCTGAGAAACTGGTATTGTTTGAAGTTGCTGAGATATCAGCGAGATGAGATGATTGAAGAAAGGAGGTGTTGATAGTTTAGAGCGAGTGGAACAGCTAGGATCCGCTGTATTCATCATATTAAATAAAAAGAGTGTCATCAGAGCAATTGCTCTATTTTTATTGAAAGTTTATTACCTTGTTTCGAGGACAATGATCATCATATCATCAGTTCTATTGCTCAGTGGGCTGAACCCTGTGCAAAACCCCTTCGGCGTATCTCTGAGATACCACCAAATTTATAACAGTTGTGCTCACTACAGGGGGCCCATTGATCAATCACACAAAATAAATATCCAGTTGCTGGACATGGCACATCAGGCTTGCATGGACAAAGGATCTTCATGACATACTACACCAATTAAATATGCAGAACTTAAACTTACCTTAGACGCTGTACTTAAATGACAGGATAAGGTTTTTCAGCAGGTTTTTAGTGATAAGTTGCCTATGTTTTGTAATGATGGGAATATTCATGGGTTCTTTAAGTGATTTGATTTTGCAACAGAAGGAACTTCTGACTGGCGAAAAATAAAACTGTTAATATCCACCTTGGATGTTGGAAGTGCCAAACAAGTCACCTGTTATCTTCCAAACAGTTCCAATTCATACCAAGAAGTGAAGGATACTGTTTTGCAGTTGTTCAGGGGTACAGCAAAAATGTCACCGCAATAGGGCGAATTCTTGACCATTGTGTTTCAGCATAATGAGACTCTCACTGTGTTTGCTGATCAATTTGTGGTGGAAGCCCATATGTTAATTTGGGCAGGGATTTTATCTGAATCTGATGTGTGCATTGTATTAAATATCCACCGTGAAACCAAACTGCGAGCTGTAAAACGTCATGACCCCAATGCTGGATGATGATGTACCCTTGCTTAAAATTGTTCAAGTTCTTGCGCCATATATCCGCCAACTTCCCTCCATTCAATAGAGAGCGGACCCTTCAACTACTGTCACTGGACCATCTTATATGGGGAATTTTACCTGTTCAGTTCAGATTCCATCAACTTACCCCCAACAGTTAAACGTCCGCCCCATACTTGCTTATTATAAACATTCAAATACAGCCCTGGGCCTAATTATGCTGACTGTCAGCAGTCATTCTATCGCCCTGTTCATGTTTACGCTGAGTACCTTCAGTACAGCTTCACACATGATCCAAATTACAATATTCACAGATGCAGGCCTTATGAGTTAATTTTTTTCAAATGTTGTCACTTTGGGCACCTGGCACGTGGTTGCCCAACTGATGGGTCCATTATCTTCAGCAGGAGCAATGTGACCAGGGAAAAGTCAAAGCAGAGTAGAGATGAGACTATTTTACCTCCGCTATCCCAGGTTCAAACGTCCCATCTGAATCTACTGAAGTCTATGCAGTAAAGCACCCCACTATGATGATACATTACTACATCAACAGCCGGTGGGGGAGTAAATGTAGAGATACAAACACAAACCAAGACCACGGAGGATGAAAAATCTCTAGGACACCCAAAGCCATATGCGTATCAAATGGTTGAACAAAGTTCTTCAGAAAAACTGGACCTGTCTGCAGATGCACCTTCCTTTCGAGGAGTAGATGTAGCCTTCCCAGTGGACGTTATTGTTATAGAATACCCTAAAGTTAGTGAGGGTATTATGCGCTTCCTTTGAAAAAGTGATCTTTTGAATGTCCATTTAGTGAACAATCAGACCTCATCCTACTCTGAGTGTACATACTGTGACAATGTAATTGCAAAAACCTATGTCTGCACTATAATCTATACAGGCGCTCCAGTTGACATAGTGTCCACAAAGTTGGTGGCGAAGTTGGCATTAAAGCCTGACGTGAACATCATATGTTGTATAAGACTTCAGGCGCGGAAAGCATGGTCTCTGAGAGAGCGTACAGCGCGCTTCTGTTGCAGATTTGGATCAATTGTTGTTTAAGATTTAGCAGTTGTGTTACTGAACAGCAATTATGACCTGTTGATTGGAACCACTTTTATGCGATACCATGGTGCTTTATTTGTATAATAGGGGAGACCTTTGAAATTTTGGGGCAGCGGATCACAATCTATTTCACCTCCAGTGTAGTGCTAAAAGACTTAGTGCACATGGGACATATAAACCTTGCTTATAGTGATGGGGTATTCCAGTTCGATACCATTAACTTAAGAGCAAGACCTGGGCCCTTCCCCATCAGGTATATGAATACCAAGGGCTATCGCTCAGAGCTTCTGACCCTATATCCATTCCCTCTGGGCGCCAAGTAGTAATAAACACTGAGTTAGAGGTAGAAGTGCCTGCTGGGCTTTATGGGGAGGTCATTGGGCCCTTTCAGCAATCGCAGCTGGAGCCTACATGGCTCCAGGTACTATACTCCTGTGACATGGGGAGATCAAGGTTTTGGTAGCGAATCTCCAGAATGTACTCATGCAAGTCCGCTGGCACCAAATAGTGGCATATTTACATTTGACCTCAGTTGAGGAGGTCCTCCAGGTTCACGAGTTCAGATCATTGGATGGATTTGGCCTGCTCATTAAACTGAAGCTTGGCGTAGTAGTGATTGTTGTGAAATTGGCGATACCCTATATATCCGCTGAAGGGTTTTTCGCGCAGGGTTATACCCACTGAGCAATTAGAACGAATGATATGAAGATGTTGAATCCTCAGAACTCTTGTAAACAATTAATAATAAAAAGGAGCAATTTCCCAAACAACTTTTTTTTTATTATAAACTGATAATCTCAGCAAATCTCTTTTAGTCCGCTCTCTCCTACTTCCTTTCTCCTCAACACTAAAAGCCTCTAACCCTCCTCAATCCTCTTTTCTCACTGATATCTCAGTGACCTCAGTTGGTACCAACCCTTTTATTTAATTTATGCATTCTGCCGTGTACTCATTGGTTTCAGCTTGTTGTTCTTCAACTCTTTAACACCTTAATTTGAGGCAATCTAATTATCTTCATCAAATGTTAACATCAACTTATCACCCTATTTTGAAGGCAATTTGATAATGACCCATTTTATAATCCATATCGCCTCATCCTAAGGCAATTAAATACTTGTAGCTCCAAACCATCCTCAGCAGATTTTGCCCATTGAATCTTCAGCCAAATTCCTCCAATGATCCATTGGTCAGAATTGCAGCTTGTCGTCCAATCATATAGATTTGTGACATTACCCCCCTTGACTGGACAATAAGCTGTACATCTTCTTTCCTTCAACACAATGCGAACCATCATTCACCAACAGCCACGGGTCCACAATTTCAATTTCTTATTCCATTTATGTCTTGGTGTGGAGTTGCCTGACCAAGCCACATCCCTCTTCCCCTGTTTCCCCCTACCCCAGCTGATGAGGACAAGGATGACATGGACCTCATGACCGTTCTAACCTAGGAAGAGCAACTTCCCAAATTTGTCAGCCATTTGGCTTCCTGGCATGCTCCCTTCAGGGACATAGTGGCCCAGCTACGCGGGGAGGGAAGCGGAGCTGAGGGACTTCATTTAACAAAGTGGCCCAGCTCCTGGAAAGCGGCTTTAGTTATCTAGTGCTCCCATCTTCTGCCAAGCCTCATCCCGCGGCTTTGTCTATTCAGCGGATGTTGTGCTTCATGAAGTGGGTGATAGCCAGCCAGTCAGGGTCCTTTCCCCGCGCTCCTACCCACTTCTGGTCCCTGGGGTAAACTTTCGCAAAAACCAGCTAGCTTGCCTTCAATCTGGGGTCACCACAGTTTTCGCCGCCCTCAGCGCCAACAATCCGTACCAGTACCTCACCATTATAGCACTCCTAGGTAACCTAATTTTTTATCCCTCAACCACTTTAGGATCAGGGATAGAGCTGCACCAGGCAGCCCTTGAGTGGGCCCGGCAAGAAGCATTCACCACAGCCACTCCTTTTCCAATGGCGTATCTGAGCATGGAGGACTTCCTTGTAGATTGCCTGGCACTAGCCACAGCCTTTTCCCCTAGAGCTGGGACTCACCTGCTTACTTACTAGCCCATATGAATCTGACCCTCTCTTCTTGCTTACTCATTGATCTCCTGGGACCATCAATGCATGTGGTTGCAGGCTTTTCTCCTAGTGGTACAAATACATTTTGACTTGATTAACCAGCTGAGCTCTTACCACCTCGCCTTTTGCCATGGAACCCCAGTCCATCCTCCTCATCCATTTCTGCCACACCGGCCTCCCCTCCATAGACTAGTGCAATGAACCATGAGTAGATGCTGACTGTAAGTCCCGGGGAACGTCCTCTGGGTGTTGACCAGGCCTTTTTCCCAATTCCAAGTAAGAAGGCACCAAAGAGGATGGCTGTACCCCTCATTACTCAGGGCGATCTCGCTCACGTAGTAAATTAGAGCTGGGTAACAGCTCTCCAACTTTGGATCCCGCTTCTGGTACCCACACTAATCTCAGCAGAACTGTTACAAAGAATCAGTGAAATCTGCACTGAGATCGCTAAAATGAAATCAATTGTAACCAATTCAAGTGGCAATCAGCCCGATGCTCAGATTTTTAATGGTCAAAAAGGTATGAAGACTGATCTATTGACCAGAATGCCCGATGGTTGCAATTTGATTAACATGACAATCGGAAAAATCTCCCCCCTCCCAAATCTGTCAGGCATCACTCCCAATGGGAAGCTTCCTTCTGACAAATCAGGTGTGGCACCTGATACAATGCCATTGACAAAATGAACAGCCCAGCGACTGAGCATAGGTGGGTTGGGCGTCCTGAACTGGTTCCCAACCAAATGGGCCCACCCCTATGTGAGGTGGCCTTGGGGATTCCCACCGCTCGTTGGGCTAAACGCCGTCATGCCAACCATTGAAAACATAGCTAAGCCTTGGTTCAGACATTTGAGGTTAAACTAACAGTGACTCATCCCACCACCAAATTTTGCGATGTCAGTTCCCAAGGAACTAACCTGCCCATTCCCAAATAATTTGCCGGTTAGGTCAAATTTGTGGGACCTGATCCTGGCTTGTTTCCCCCAAATTGACTACTATTTAATCAGTTGCATCACACTGAGAAAATTGTTGGTAAATTTTCTTTCCTAAATTTTCTAAAAAATTCTTCCCAAAAATTAGTTTTTACACGTTAAAAATTAAGCCGCCTTATCTGCTGATGTTCTCATACCCCTTGGGGTTAACAGCCGTGTGCATTTGGTACTTTATTTTGTGCCTATATGAAATTCTGGCTCACTGGCAGGTATTGGTGGAACTCTTTTCCGGTTCCATATTTTTTGTATCAGCAGCAGTGCCTCGGGCATTCTGGTTTGCTGTTTGGATGCTCTGGCATCAGGGCTGGCAGGCCAGTCTAATTCTTACTTGCTGTTCGCCTGACACTAACACCCTCATTCTCACCACAGCAACCTTCACCTCCACCCCCAACCTGAGAAGGGTTCATTGAATCCACAGCACCCTCGAAGTGGTAAAAGAAGAAATGAAGGTCTCATTGGTCAAAACAAAAGGAACACCACAAGAAACTGAAAAAGATGGAAAGACAAAGTCACCAAAGTGAAAGACCTCCAGCAGCAACCCCAAATAAACGTAGTTATAACTCAAATGAGATAGTATTTTTCAATCATCATTTTTTCCCTTTTCTTTTTTTTTCTTTTTTTTTGAGAGGCTCTATTGCTGCTTGTATGGCTGAAGGAATTTCGTGCTCTCTCAAATTTATAATCCTACCACTCATGGGGCCCTTAATAGTATAAGTGGCAACAACTGTTTTTTCTATTATCTTAAATGGCCCAATCCAAAAACTTTTGAGCTTGTGCTTCCACCCAAACCCATGCTGATCGTGGAAAAGCACCATATCTCCATCTTTGAACCGTGCTATGCCGCTCTGCCATAACTGATTGGCAGTCTGGTTTTTAATTTTTCTTGGCTAAGCTGAATGAGTATACTTCAGTTTGTAATTTAATCAGTGTATTTGTTAGGGTGGTCAAATAGCGTTGCAGATCCATTCCGCCACTGTCCTCTACATATGCATATAGAAGCGCAGGCAGAGCGGGGTGCCATCCATAAAGAAATTAGAAGGGACTTTTCCCCGTGGCAGAATGGTAGCTATTATTGTAGGCGAACACTGCGGTAGAAAGGAGGGTACTCCAATTGGAGGGCCTATCTCTGACCAACTTGCGTAATATGTTCACCAGGGTCACATTAACCTGTTCAACCATTCCATTGGACTCGGGGTGATATGGGGTTGTTATACCCCATGGATGGCAATTATTTTGTTGAGCTTGGGAAGGATGTGAGAGGTAAATTTAGTGCCATTGTTGGTAGGGATAAAAAGTGGGCAGCCATGTCGCTAAATGATACATTCCATTACAAACTTAGCCACAGTAACCGCCCCCAGATCCCAAATGGCCTGCGCCTCAACTCATCTGCTCAAGTGGTCAATTGCCACCAAGATATACTTGGACTGATTAGCTCCCATTGGTAGAGGGCCAATGACATCAAGGGAAACTGTATGCCAAGAAAAGTGAGGTTTTACTAACTGGTATGAAGTCTTCTGGCTGAACGGCTTTTCCACCTGGCACTTATGGCAGCAGGATAGGGTTTTAAGAACGTCAAATTGTATGCTAGTCCAATAATACCGCGGCCTCAACAATTCAAGAGTCTTTCAGACTTCACCATGGCCAACTGCTCGATGTGCGCTCATAATAATATTTTGTCTGGTGAAAGGTCTGGGGATATTCATTATAGTGTCCCCTATACGCTTATACAATTCCCTTTTTCTGAAAAGTATTGGCCCTGATTCCGTCTAGTACCTTTATAACTTGAGGCAGTTCATTGTCATACTTTCCGCTGAGCTTTTTGTCATACATTATGTCACTTAAATCCGCCATAAATGCAATTGTTAGCAATCTTGATAAGCAATCGGCGTTTTGGTGTTTTGCTCCTGGTAGGTGGAGGATTTCAAAGTTGTAAGCCTGCAGCTTAAGAGCCCATCGGGCTAGCCACCCATCTGCTCTCTTGGATTCTGCAACCAGTGCAACGATGCATGATCTGTTATGACCTTAAACTTTACTCCATGCAAGTATACTTGAAACTGCTTATACACATAAATCACCACTAAGAACTCCCACTCAGTTATGGTGTAATTTAGTTTATGGCAATTCAAGCTACAACTGCAGTACGCCACGGGGTGCTCATCTTTCTCATCATCCTTATGAGACAGGACCACTTTAACAGCCAAAAGTGATGCATCCATCTGCACATTAATTTATTATTGAAATTAGGGTAGCGCAATATGGGCTCACTAATTAGCGCCATTCAAAGTGTATCAAAGGTGCATTGACGCTGTACCGTTCATTTGGACATGGAGTCCTTCTTTAGTAGCTCAAACAGCGGACCTCCAATGCAACTGAAATTGGGTATGAAGCGTCAGTAATAACCCACTATCCTCAAAAACACCTGAATGTCCCGCTTAATGGCTGGCTTAGTCACCTTCTGGATAGCCTCCACCTTGGCTGGTTGGGGTCTCAGCCCAGTCGCATCTATCACAAAACAAAGGTACTCCAGCCGGTCCTTAAAGAAGTGACATTTCCTGGGCTTAATCTTGATGTTGGCCTCAGCCAGTCGGTGAAATACCTCTTCCAAATGGGTGAGGTGCTCAGTGAATGTGCGAGAGAAGACATTAATATCATCGAGGTACACAAGTACACACAACAGCTTCAGATCGCCCAGAATGGGTCCATCGCTCATTGGAATGTAGCTGGGGCATTACACAGCCCTTGCGGCATATGAGTTAGTTGGAAAAGCCCTTTGGATGTAATAATGGCGCATTTACTCTGTTCCAACATAGATAACTCAATTTTCCAATAACCTAATATCAAATCCTATGCCCATAAATAGCGAGCTCCACCTAACTGATCCAGCAAATCATCAATCTGCGGCAGAGGGTATGAGTCTTTTTTGGTGATACTATTGAGCTTCTGGTAGTTGATTACTACGCAGTTAGTGCTGTCCTTCTTTTTAAAATCTAAACAGGCAAAGCTCATGGACTCTTATATGGGTTATGCATTCCCTGCTCTAGCAGCTTGTCAATCTCCTCAGTGATGACTTCTTCAGCTGCACTTGATTGAAGGATTGGACAAGACCTGATGGGGGGATGATCCCCAGTGTCCAGCCAATGAAGAACCCCCTGAGTGCACCCTAAATCATGATTGTTGGCAGCAAAAATCTCCTTGTATTATTAAAATAAAGCTTCCGCCTAATCCTTCTGGTCTTAATAACCCCATTAAATTCTCCGTGGTACAACTGCCATTACACCAAGGTGCAGTTCGATGGGCAGACCAAATTCATCAAGAGACTTAAGCTCGTGAACCTGGTTGACCTCCACAACCAGGTTCAAATGTGAATATGCTACAATCTGAGGCCGGTGGATTCGTATTGGTACATTCTGAAGATTTGCTACCAATACCTTGATTTCCCCACGACCTGGAAGTATGATGCTGGAGCCATGTGAGGCTCAAGCTGCGATCGTTGATAAGGAATAATGATCTCCCCATAGAGCCCAGCAGTCACTTCCACCTCTAACTCAGTGTTGATTATTACTTGGTGTCCGGAGGAGATGAAGATAGGCCCAGCAGCTCTATGTGGTAGCTTTGGTATTCATATATCTGATGGGGAAGGGCCAAATCTTACTCTTAAGTTGATAGTATCGAACTGGAAACACCCCATCACTATAAGCAAGGTTTATATGTCCCATGTGCACTAAGTCTTTTAGCACTCCACTGGAGGTAAAGTAAATTGGGATCCGCTGTCCCAAAATTGTGAAGGTTTCTTCCATCATGTCAATGACAGCCCCATAGTGTCGCATAAAGGCAGTCCCAATCAACAGGTTATAATTGCTATTTGGTAATACTACTGCCGGAGCCACAACAACAATGGATCCAAACTGCAATGGAAGCGCTGTAAGCTCCTTCAAAGACCGTGATTTCTGTTCCAGAAGTCCCATACACCATCTGGTGGTCTATATCAGGTTTAAAATCAACTTTGCTACCAACTTAGTGGAGACAATGTTAACGGGAGTGCCTGTATTAATTATAGCACATACTTGGGTTTTGGCTACCACAATGTCACAGTAAGTGCACTACGAGTAAAATGAATGTCAGCTATTTACTACATGTATATTCAGCGTTTCACATTTTCTCAGGGAGCTTAAAATACCTGAACTGACTTTAGAGTACCCTGTTACAATAGCGTCCACTGGAAGAGCGAACTCTACTCCTCTCAGGGACAGTGCATCTGTGAATGGTTCCAGCTGGTCTGACTGACTTTGGTCAAACATCTGACAAGCATGAGGCTTTGGTTGCTCCAGAGACCCTTATATGAATCCAGCTTTGTGTGCTCGCTGGTGCTTAAGCCACTGGATTCCATAAAAGCTTTTAATAAATTTATAATTAACACTAATAAAAACTTGTTTTTTAGTTGTTTTTATTAAGGGCGCAGGAGAATAAAAAATGATGCTTTTCAGATTTTCAGCTTATTAGTATTTATACTACTTTTAAAAGATCAAAAGGAATTCTGGGATAAGGTTGGAATAGCCTCTATGCTTCCAATTTAGGAAATATGCAGGAATAGCATATCACAACTTGGGAACTCGCTTCAGGGCAGCGGAGCTAAAGAAGAGGAATTGTGATTGGCTAGAAAATACCCATAAGGTAACGTTTTTATGAGCTTGAGCCAATCACCACCTCGAAAAATTTCTTGCACCTTGGGGGACCCCCGCCAAGCCTATAAAAGGGGGGGGGTCCCCGCATAGATGCATTGAAGGACTTTTGGGTGGTGGGGGAGTGCCTTCCAATGGTAACACCAAAGTCCGTCATGTGGTCAGAGTAATCCAACCATTTCATTTTATGTTTGGTGCCCATAGAAGTTTTAAACTCATGTTACTCCAATTAACAGGGTTCCACCAAGAGTTGTCCAGGGACTTTTGGACGATATTTCTGATAATATTGGTTTTATTATTGTTAGAATCACTCATAAAATCCTTGGATAATTGCTTGGCTGACATTTCCCTTTTTTGGCTGAGGTCGACCTAAAACATTCTTCTTTTTCAGCTGTAAAGGCAAATGTCTGATATCACCCCCTCAAGAATGTTGGGGGTGAGTAGGGCCAGAGGAAACGGATATTTACGTAATTTAATGGTAATACCAGTAGCTAGCGACTTTATGGAATATTCATTTCCTCACTTGTATGTGATGGTGAAGGGACCCTCCCAAATAGTTCCAAGCTTACCACTTCTCAGAGTGATGCGGTTACGGTAATATAATACCATGTTGGACACTTGAAATGTAGAAAGGGGGGTTTTAAGCTCATTTGCCGCATGGCCTTCTTTAGTCACAGATTTGCTAAATTGGTCATTGCCTCAGATTAAAGTTGAATGATGCGCTGAGCCAATCTTGTCATAAACTTCTCAGGTTCCTCAACTCTAGAGGAAAATACATCTTTGACTAAGAGGTTAAGTCCTGGTTCCCACCCATACAAGACTCAGAAAGGGGAAATTTTCAAAACCTGGTGATAACTGATTCTGTAGGACATAGGAGCACTGGGTAGAAATTGATCCCAGTGAAGTGGATCGGAGGAGGCCATTTTCTGAAGAATAGAAACCAATGTCCCATTTGATCTTTCCATGGCTCCATTTGTGGAGGGGTTATATGGAGATGATAAGAGTTGTTGTGCTCCAATAGATGTGGCCAGGATTTTGACTACTCTGGAGGTGAAGTTCTTACCATTATCACAGAATAGTACTTGGGGGCAGCCGTGACGTCTGAAAATGTGTTGGAGTAAAAAGGTGGCGATGGCCTTGGCAGTTTGAGCAGGAAGAGCCACTGCTTCCACCCACTTGGTGAAATGATCAATAGCTACTAGGATAAATATGTTTCCGCTAGTAGACTGAGGAAGGGGACCTACTACATCCAAACTAATGGTGTGGAATGGTTGTTGAGGGTAGTAGGTTGATACTGGTATCTCGTATTGAAACCAGATTGCTTTTTACATGTAAGGAAAACCTTCCAAGACGTCAACAATAGCTTCCATCATTCCATCCCATTAGTATCATTCCTTGATCAACTCATAAGTTATCTTTGCCCCTCCATGACCTAGGGTGGAGTGAGCTTCTAGTATAGCGGGTACTCGTTCTGAGGGTCAAAGGTAAGGCAGCCAATTTTTCACCACCTGCTTACACAACTTCCCATTTTCAACTTTGGTGCTATAGGAGGACCGGGCTAACATCTTCTGAACAGGCTCATCCTCATCCTCCCATTCATTGGAAATCAAGAGGTCATGTAACCTCTCTGCCTAACTATTATCCAAGTGAAGGACTGGTAGCCGAGTTAACCCATCAACATTTAAGTGATGGGTTCCAGCACGGTGTTCAATTTTCATGTCATAAGACTAGAGCTTGAGAGCCAGCGAGATAGCCGACCAGTAGGATCCTTCATGTTCTATAACCACTTTAGGGATGCATGGTCTATAACTACAGTGAAGTTGGTTCCATACAGAAAAGGGCGTAGTGCTTCACAGCTAACATAGCAGAAAGGCACTCCTTCTCCGTTACACTGTAATTGCGTTCTGCATTTGACAGCATGTTGCTAAAATAGGATACCTGATGGTGACACCGTTTTCATCCAATTGGGCTAATATGGCACCAACAGCGTAGTCTGAGGCACCAGTAAACAAGATAAACGGTTTGTTATAATTTGGGTGCCATAAGATAGGACGTTGCTGCAATAGTTGTTTCATCGTCTCAAAAGCGGCTTTTTTGTCCAGCACCCCAATAAAAAAGGGTATTCTTGGTTAATAAACGGACAAGGGGGTCACTGAGTTGAGCGAACTTAGGGATGAACTGATGGTAATACCCCAACATCCCTAGAAATACCTGAATATCCTGTAGATTTTTAGGAGGCGGCATCTTTGAGATGTCTTCAACCTTGTCCTGCATGAGTTGAATCCCTTCTTGAGAAATGGAGTGATCAAGGAAATCTAGTTTCCTTTGGAAGTAGATACAATTCGAGGGCTTCATCTTAATGTTAGATTTATGTAACTGTTGAAACACCTCCTTCAAATGTTTAAGATGTTCAATGAAAGTTTTTGAGAACACCGTGATGTCATCAAGATAGACGATGACAAGTTAATTTGAGGTCCTGAAAGTTGTAATCCATTGCACACTGGAAAGAGGCAGGTGCATTGCACAACCCTTGGGGTAGTCGTGTGGGTTGGAAGAGACCTTCACTGCAAATAAGAGCGCATTTCTTTTGATCTTGAGGAGAAAGGTCCATGTACCAATAGCCACTGGACAAGTCAAAGGCGAAGAAGAAGTTAGAGCCAGAGAGTTGATCCAGGTCGTCATCAATGTGAGGGATAGGATAGCACTTTTTCTTAGTGAGGCTATTCAACCTACAGTAATCCATGACTATCAAATGACCTCCGTTTTTCTTTTTAATTAGTAAGAGAGGTGAAGACCAAGGGCTTTTGGAAGGAATAAGTGAACCCGCATATAATAACTGCTGGAGCTCCGTCCTCATTTGTTGCTCCTACACTTTTGACTTGTGGTAGGGTTTAGACCAAATAGGATGGGCATCACCCACATCAATGGAGTGGCACCAGCCCTTCATGTGGCCATAGTTGATATCTAATTTAGAGAAGATGTCACTATATTAATCCAGCAAGGCATGAACTTTCTCCAACTCCTCTGGGGTTAGGTTATCCGAAATATGAACATTGGGCAAGGTACACACCATGTTATCCTTGGGTAAGCCCAAATCTGCCATAGAGCCAATGGAGTGGATATGTTCGACGTCCTCTACTGGGAGTAGGAAACCTCTGCCAATCTCCTGGTGTTTCCATATGATCATGTCCTTCCCGGTGAGGTTTCCCAGAAATATAATAATCAACCTTTGGTAGGATGGGTCTAGTATCCCAGGAAATACCTAAGGCTCCAAGGGGCTAACACCCTCAATACTTACGAGGTCCAATAAGAAATGATGTGGGATTTGTAGTATGATTTTAGTGTCAACCACTCTTTGTTCCCCAGGCTTAGTTAAGACCTCCTCTGCCGCATAAAAAGGGATACCATCCCTGGCATCCACTGAATTGGGTAATTTATTTGTACTACGACCTGAAGTGGAATATGACAAGGTATAGCTGAAAAAGGGTATTCAATCAGGCAAAGGATTCGTGCTTTCTAGGTTCTATATTGAATAAGACTAGGGGGACTTTGTAGTTGAGTAACGAGAGGACCCCTTGCTTCATGTTGATCATTCCTTCATACTCAATCATAAATTGCGTGCCAATGAGCATATCATATGCATTATTGTTTAAAGCCAGAGCAGAGGCTGATAGGATAAGCTTACTAATTTGGATGGGAAGGGAAGAGTATGCCCCAATAGCACGGGTATTGTGGGGACCAGTGGTTCCAAATTCTTGTGTGTACTCCAAGTCAGGTGCTAGCTTTATCTTTTTAATTAGCTTAGTGGAGGTCACGTTGACTGGGGAGCCCATGTCTAGGACGGCCATGATTCGAACCTTTTGAATGACCACTTCAACATAGTGAGGGTTCCTCCAAAGTTAGGAGACAAAGGTAAGACTTCTTTAATCCAAAAAGTGGAGGTAAGCTTCCGAGCAGTCATGGGGTATTTATCCAGGATGGATTTCATGGTATGAACCTGTTGAATAGGTCGAACTAAGCTAGATATGAAGTGATCACCTATGCTGGCAGTGTCAATAACTTTGGGAAACCCTAGAATTTGGCTGAGGTACGTTTCCTCAGGTATGGTAGTCTCATCTACTCCTCCAGCGGTCAAATGATCAGGAACCTCTACTTCTGCAGGAGCTCCCAATATGTAGTAACCAACATCGTCATCATCCCACTCAGATTCGTCCCCAAAGGTATTCTCAACAACTGGCAAGACCGCAATGGGGGTAGGAGAGGAAGCCAGAGGTGATGGAATAGCCTTAGGACTCGCAATTACCAGCTTAGATGGAGGGGTAGGCACAGCAGTGTTAGAGGGCTTGTGTGGGCGTATGGTTGGTACTACCTTACAGGGCTTTGATAAATAAGAAGGAGTGATATCCTTTTTAAAACGCATTGAGGGAACAAGTTTAGCAGAGGGAGGGATGTAAGGAGAGTGTTTATAAATCTCCTGTTCTCAGCGTGGTAGTGCTTTGTGAACAGGGCCAACGCAAGGAATTAGCCATTAGAACCAAGGCTATAGAGCCCAGCAGAGGGTGCTGGAGAAAAATAGCTAAAGCAAAGGAGTGCAATAGATAATCAACCAAAAGTGACGCGGTGCACAAGTAGAGAAGGGGTAAACATCCCAGGTTGGAGGGTACCTGGGGGAACCAACGGTGCACTAGTTGATAATCCCATCATATTTAAAATGGAATGGTTAATGTAGCGTGAGATCTCCTCAAAGGGGTCCGAGCACAGGATCATCTGAAATAACATTTAATAAAACGGTAAAAATGGTGAAGTTTTTTGTGGAAAAGTCAACCAACATGGAAATTTGTCACGAAAATCAAATTTAAACAACATCAGGGTAATTTGGGATCTGCTAAAGTGGTCCCAAGCACTAATTCACCAATAGGAAAACACACCCAACCAAATTAATAGAATACACCAAAATTGACTTCACTTGAGTAATCGATTGAAGTTGTATTTGACCCAAACGTGTTATTTTGTAAAGGGAATTGGCTTTAAACCCTGTTCCTCAATCAACCGAATCAAAACATTCACGTTAATTGAGTACCACGTCCATTTTAATTTCTGGGCCAATGCAATGGGCTGGGCGTTAGGCACCTCACTAGTACCAACCTGGGCATATTTGGCTTGTACCCAGCGTTGGACTAGCGTGTGCTTGAGGTCATGGAGGGCCTGAAGCTTCACCTTCTGGGCCTCCTGACGCCCAGCCTTATCTTTGGGGTTGGTGCCCACTATTATGTCATGGTTAAATGACATTACCCTCTCCTCCCAACGGGGCTCAACCCCCCTCCCAGGGGTTTGCGCTAGGGAAAAGTTCTTGTAGGCTAGGGCCAACTTCATTGCGGCAACAGTCAGTTTGGGTTGAGATCCAGCGGCTTGGGGGAAACGCTTATGGAAGTCTTCAATTAGATCTTGGGATTGCACATAGTCGCGCGCTGGGACCTAAATGTTCTCTGCATCGTCAAAACCATTCCAAGATACCAGGTACTCCAGTCTTTTTTTAACACGGCGGTCGGCAACTATTTCTTCCACTTCCCACTATGGCGCCCCGTCCACAAGATAGGCCTCAGGAGTTTCTGGCTGGGGGACCCTTGAACAACGTCAATTTGCTCTCATGAAAGACAGAGAGGATCCAAAACAAAGAAGGAAGATCTAGCTGGTATGAGGCATGGCCCACATTTCTAACAACGCGGTAAGGTCCAATCCTCCCTGGTACCAGATTTTTGCATGGCTGCTTGATATGGATGTTATGAGCATCAAGCATCACGAGATCTCCTTCCTTGTACGCTGGACCCACTCAGCGCTTACCATCGGCGTTCTCCTTATACACTTGCATTGCTGCAACCAACTTGTAGAAACCCCCTAGTGGACCTTCATGATAGTCTTAGCAAAGTCCACCACCTCATTAACCTTAAACCCACAGCAGGGCTCCATGTTAAAGGCGAGGTCAAAGCCATGGTTGGCAAAAAAGAGGAACAACTGATCGAAGAATGTAAATTGTTGTTGTAACTAAATTTGGGCTATAAGAAGGTAAGAAACCCAATCTGAATGATCCGTGGCAGTGTAACAACACAGGAACTGTTCCAAGAACTGGTTCACTCATTCAGTCTGCCCATCTGATTGGGGTGATTTGCAGTTGAATGGCAGGGGCGAATCTGAAGAGTCTTAGACAACTCTTCCCAAAAGACGGAGGTAAACTGGGGTCCCCAGTCACTGATAGTCTCTTGAGTAACCCCATGGAGCGCAGACATATATGTAACTAAGAGCCTAGCCATCTCAGACGCGGTTTATTGTAGTACTGCAAGGAATAGAGTGGTCAAACTTCATAGAATCACCACCACCATGATAGCATCATAACCATCAGAGACAGGTAATTCCACGATGAAATCCACCAATAGGGAAGTCCAGGGCTCTTCAGCCTTCTGGACTGGTACCAAAATTCGCTAAAGATTGACAATTTGATTTCATTGGTTGCATATCAAGCACTATTTAAAACTTGTCCCACCTGAGCAGGAAAGCCCTGTTAGACATTCTCCTTCTCAACTTTTGAAAAAGAATGTTGGAGGTATGAATGCCCCTGAATCTGTTACCATAATTGGCCCATCACCTGTCCAATCTTTGAATAATATTGTGGTTATCAATGATATGAGTACCAACGGTGAAAAGACCTTGGCGGATTCTCAGTGGAACCCTATCTATTGGAAAAATATGATATATAACCAAAATTGGCTTAATAAGGTAAGAACTGATAATAGGATTGCTCCGACTTCCCAACCAAATTTGAGGTGTTCATTATTGCACGGGTCTGATCACCTCTGAGGTGAGAAGATTTTACTTGTCGATGATTGGGTGCAAATTAACAAATCATTACCACATGGGTCTGATCACCTCTGAGGTGAGAAGATTTTACCTGCTGGTGATTGGATACAAATTATCAAATCATTACCGCATGGGTCAGTTTTGCCACAAAATATTTATCCTCAATCAGATAGGCCAAAAACCTATATTTTCTAATTTAGATGACTCAGCTTTATAATACTTTAGCCCCAAATACCCATGGCCCCAGGATTGGAACTAGTTTAAATATGAAATACTATTATTGAAGAAAGGGCTTTTTTGGCTTGCCCCACAAAAACTATAAAAAAACATAAAAAACATTATCAAAGCATCTATTATTACTTCTATTTAATAAGTAAAATCTCTCTTTAATAAAATATTTGTGGCATCCGTTGGTGGATCCCACAAACTGGTGCTCACTACAGGGGATTACCCTGAATACTTTGATAAAGTATTAAAGCAATGGAGAGTGTCACCCGTTGGGTGCAAAATGGGGAAGGGACTGAAGATGATGATTGAATGGACAGCCCTACCGCTTTAATGTTTGGAGAAGAACGATTTGAGTGCATATTAATACCTGAGTCTCGTCACATCACCTGGCCAGCCACTGAAGCCGTGAGAGACCTTACTCATGGTATCCTTAACCCTGGTGACATTGCATCTCGCGAATGAGCGTCGTTGGTAGAGGAACGCCACCTGTTTCTCTATAAGACTAGTTTCCTCCCAGAGACCTATGGCCAGCTTAAAAACTTGACCACCTATGTACACAAGTTTGCTCACCCTGCCTTAATACACATGATGCATCTCTTAGCCAGAAATCATGAAGAGTTACATCGACACCTAGATACTCATGCAGCTCTGAATTTAGCTTATGATAAGTTGTACCAACTGACCTCCGAACATCTTGGAGCAGTCAGATCTAGTGTGGAAGCTAATCGTAACTTCATCATACAGCTGCATGACTGACTTACTACTATGGACACTGGTATTGTAAAGTATGTTGAGGAGGCCATGAAGATATTCTGGGATGAACTGAAGGCTTCCACAGCTAGCAACCGCTTGTTGTTGGGGAGTTTGCTAATGAACTTGAAAAACATAATGAGCAAACGCACCGGGACCTTTAGCCCCTGACTCCGTCCCTTAAGAGGAATATGAACTTCATGTGGCTGTGGTGAAGCGACAGATAATTCAGGCCTTTTCACGTGTTGATGAGCTTGAACGCCATCTGTCGCTTGAACCATCTAGCGCCACCTCCACCCTTGCGGCCAAGGTTGTTCATCTAGAAAAGGAACTAGCTCTCAAAGCTTCGTTTGAAAATACCAAATATTTGGCACGTTGCCTGAATGAATGCAAAACTGAAGCAAAAAGGGTAAAAGCTTCTCTGGAAAGCCCTGTGCTTTTGAAGGAAGTGATTAGTCAATTAACGCAGGTCAAGTGGAAGTATGAACAGATTAAGGATGGAGTACAAGGCCCCAGCTCCCACCCTTGTGACGATAAAGGGTGTAAACAAATGAAAGAAGATCTGAAAAACCGCGTGGAAGCTGTGGAAACTGCTCAATTAAACCTAAGCTCGCTGGTGTCACAGCTTCACTCTCAATTCAATGCAATGGAGAGCTGAGTGGAAGATCTTGAAACTCATAAATTAGGGATCAAAGCTCAACTGAGACTATGTGAATCTGGTCCCCTAGAAGCCCTCTCCAAAATGGAAATTCAGCTCAAAGCCATGCATGACCAGTTCGATTGCCTTTCATGTACATTTGATCAGTTAAACTACCGCTCTGAAACCCTGGAAACAGAAGCTCCAGCTATTCATACCCTTACTGGGGGTGACTTTAGTTAATTCAAACTGACATTTAAAGCTAAGTTTATCCCCGGTGAGGGCAGCATTGCTTCATTTTTATATGTTAATGAAGCGGCTATGGAAGGGGCAACAGATCGTCAGAAGGCCAAACATATACTTTCCTGTTTGGGCCGCATGGCACAGGAGGTTATGGTCCCACATATGGATGCTCTTAGCACCTGGTTCGAGGTTAAGGAGGCCCTCATAAACACGTTTAGCTAAAGACATGCTTTAAGTATAAAAGCAAGCTTTTATGCGTATGTATCTGAAAGGGAGAGTCAGTAGTTGCTTTTGCGGAATGATTCTATATGGAAGCCTAGACATTGTTAACTTCAAAGATGTTGACTTTAGTGATGCTGTAGCACCATTTTGACTGGAGTGACTTCTTACCCTCTGCTAGCAATGCACATCACCTTAGTTAAACGCTATTTCCATACCATTCAAGACATCAAGAAGGCGAAAATAGATGTCGCTGACTTCCATAAGCCCAAAGTTTCACACAGAGCAGTATCTCGTCCTCGCATTTTAACCATTGAATTCAAAGCCTAAGCCTCAGGCCCTAGCTATTGAAGAAAAGAAGGAGCCCCTTAAGATAATGGGCCCCTGAAGAGCAAAACCCCAAAGCAAAACGTCCTTAACATCCTCAGTGCAAATACTGCTACAAGTTTGGACACAAGGAGGCTGTGTGCTGGAAAAAGAAATCTGACGCCGAGGAACAGGAGCAGGGAAAAGTAATGTCAACGTAGGGATAGGCACACCTATTGCTAACTTATCTAATGTGCCTGACTCATTTAAACAACTTATGCCATTACCTCGCGTTACTAATACCCCTGGGGATGATTCTGAGGGGGAACAGATGAGGTTGGGTATTTTGTTGTAGGAGTACCTGCTGAAGTGGAAGTCCCCAATCGCTTAAACGCTGGAGGAGTAGATGAGGCCATCATACCTGAAGAGACATATCTCCGTCAAGTTGTAGGGGAACCAGCCATTATTGATACTACCAGTGACGCGGATGAGGTGCTGTATAACCTTATTTGCCCTCTCCAGCATGGCCATACCATGCAGTCCATCCTGGAAAATTACCCCGAGTCCGCGTGAAAATTAACCTCCACTTTTCATCTTAAGGAGGTCTTAGCGCTATCACCCACTTTTGAGGGAATACTTATGAAGGTTGAAGTGGTTATCCAAAAAGTTTGGGTGATGGCTATCCTAGTTACAAGCTCCCCGGTGAATGTAATCTCTTCCATGTTGATGAAAAGATCAAACTTGCACCTGACTTAGAATATAACCAAGAATTTGGAACCGCTGGTCCCAACAACACCCGCACACTTGGCGCTTACTCGCCCCTTCCTATTTGTATTGGGAAGCTTATTCTATTGGCTCCCACAGTGGCTTTGGATAATAACGCCTATGATATGCTCATAAGTACTCAGTTTATGATTGAATATGAAGGTATTATCAATATGAAGCAGGGGTTCTTGTTGTTGCTCAATTATGAAGTCCCCTTAGTTCTAGCCAATAAAGAACCCAGCAAGAAGGAATACTATTGCATGGTTGAGTATCCACTTTCCGCTTTGCCTATACATTATACCACCTCTGGGCGAAATACAAAAAAATTGCCTGATTCTGTGGATGCTACCGAAGGTATTCCGTTTTATGTGGCCTATGAAGTGGTGATTAAGCCTGGTGAACAACGTGTGCTAGACACGAAAATCACTCTTAAACTCCCTCGCCACTGTTTATTACACCTCTTAAGCATTGACAGAATTAGCCTGTTGTTGATCCTCGGGTATTGCCTGGTGTTTTAGACCCAGCCTATCTGAGGCCTATTACTCTATTGTTGGGGAATCTCACTGATAAGGATATATTTTTAAGAAAGCATCAGGAGGTGGGCTGAGGGTTTTACTCCTTGTGGAGGAAGTTGAACAAATTAACTCTATTGGCTCAATGGCAGATTTAGGCCTGCCTGCAGATAACCTGGTATGTACCTTACCAAATGTCCATATCTCGGATGAGCTGACTTCAGATGAGTTGGAGAAAGTGCATACTCTTCTGGATGAGTATAGTGATATATTCTCGAAGTCATACAATGATTATGGCCACATGAAGGGCTGGTGCCATTCCATTGATGTGGGTGATGCCCATCCCATTAGGTCAAAACCTTATTGCAAGTCAAAGGTGGAGGAACAACAAATGAGGATGGAGCTCATGCAGTTATTAGACGCGGGGCTATTAGTTCCTTCGCAAAACCCTTGGTCCTCCCCCTTTTGCTAATTAAGAAGAAAAATGGAGGTCATTGGATAGTTATGGACTATCGCAGGTTAAACAATCTTATGAAAAAGGATAGCTATCCTATCCCACGCATTGATGACGCCCTGGCTCAGCTTTCAGGCTCACACTTTTTCTCCGCCATGGACTTGGCCAGTGGTTATTGGCAAATGAATCTATCACCTCAAGATCAAGAGATATGCGCGTTGATATGCATTGAAGGTCTTTTCCCACCCACGCGATTACCTCAAGAGTTGTGCAACGCATCTGCCTCTTTCCAGCATGAGATGTATCACATTTTGAAGGATCTTAAGTTAACCTACGTTATTGTCTATCTATATGACATTAATGTATTCTAGAAGTCCTTTAACAAACACCTTGATCATTTGAAGGAGGTATTCTAACGCTTACAATGCTCAACTATCAAATTAAAACCTATAAAGTGTACTTTTTTCCAAAAGAAATAAACTTCCTCGGACATACCATTTCTCAAGAAGGTATCCAACCCATACAAGATAAGGTTAAAACAATTGCCAGAATGCCACCCCCAAAACCCTACGGGATATACAGTTATTTCTAGGGATGATGGGGTATTACCATCAGTTCATCCCTAAGTTTGCCCAACTCAGCGAACCCCTTGTTTGGTTACTAAAAAAGAATATTCCTTTTCAATAAGGCACTGAAAAGAAGGCTGCCTATGAAACAATGAAGTTGTTGCTACAAAAACGGCCTATCCTAAGGCATCCCAATTATGGAAAACCGTTTATCTTGTTTACAGACGCCTCAGACTATGCCGTCAGGGCCATCCTAGCCCAGTTAGATGAAAAAGGGGTAGATCATCCTGTCTCATATTTTAGTAAGATGCTATCAAAGGCAGAACGCAACTATAATGTTACTGGGAAGGAGTGTCTTGCCGTTCTACTAGCAGTGAAGCATTACCGCCCTTTCTTGTATGGGATCTCTTTCACTGTGATTACAGACCACGCATCTTTAAAATGGTTGCAAAACATGAAGGACCTTATGGGGCGGTTAGCTCGCTGGGCTCTAAAGCTCCAGCATTATGATATGGAGATCAAACACCGCACGGGACCCGCCAAATTGATGTTGATGGGTTAACTCAGCTGCCCATCCTCCACCTAGATAACAGTGAAGCGGAGCGGCTGTATGATCTTTTAATGACCCCAAATGACTGGGAAGATGAGGATGAGCCTGTACAGAGGATGTTGGCCCGGCACTCCTGTATCACTAAAGCAGAAAGTGGGAAAATGTATAAATGAGTGGGGGCGAAGTGGTTGCCTTATCTACGACCCTTAGAACGTGTACCTATTATCCTGGAAGCTCTTTCAACTTTAGGCCATGGAGGAGTAAAGAAAACCTATTATTGGATTAAGGATTGATATTTTTGGGAGGGAATCATGGAAGCCATCATCGAAGTTTTGGATGCTTGCCTTGCGTGTAAGAAGCAGTCTCAGCTCAAAACTAGATATCAATATCAGCTGACTACCCCACAACAGCCATTTCATACCATAAGCTTGGACGTAGTAGGGCCGCTTCCTCAAACCACAGGTGGAAACAGATATATTTTGGTATGCATTGACCACTTCACGAAGTGGGTGAAGCTGTGGCGCTGCCAGCCCAAACTGCTAAGGCCACTGCCATCTTTCAAAAATATATTTTCACTTGACACGGGTGCCCTCAAGTACTACTCTGCGACAATGAAAAAAACTTCACCTCTAGAGTAGCTAAAATTTTGGCTACCTCCCTTGGGAGCCCATCAACTGTTCTCAGCTCCATATAACCCATCAACCTGTGGTACAGTGGAGCGAGAAAATGGTACTTTGGTTTCTATTTTATGGATTATGGCCTCGTCTGATCCCTTCATTGGGATCATTATCACCCTAGCTATTATGGCTTATCAAATTAGCTATCATTGGATTTTTAAAATGTCCCCTTTCCAAGTTTTGTATGGCAGGGAACCAGGCATCCTGCTCTTCTACCTAAGTATGTCTTCTCTAGAGGAGAGGAGCCTGAGAAAGCCATGCAAAGGTTAGCTAATCGCACATTCAGCTTCGATCAGAGGCTATGACCAACCTAGCCAAAATGGTTACTAAAGAAGGCCAAGCTGCCAATGAGCTCCGAGCTCCTCTACCTTCTTTCCAAGTGTCAGATATGGTTTTATATTACCACAATTGCATAACTCCACATAGTGGAAGAACTTGGATCAATCTGGGAGGGGCCATTTACTATCATGTATAATAGAGAAAATGAGTATTCTATAAAGTCTTTGGCTACAGGAATTACCATAAACTGGGTACATGGCTGCTTCCTATGACCCTACACTCCTCCCAACATTCTTAGAGGGGCAATGTCACTAATTCTCCTTCTCAACTTTTGAAAAAGAATGTTGAAGGTAAGAATGCCCCTGAATCTGTTACCATAATTGGCCCATCACCTGTCCAATCTTTTAATAATATTGTGGTTATCAATGATATGAGTACCAACGGTGAAAAGACCTTGGCGGATTCTCAGTGGAACCCTATCTATTCGAAAAATATGATATATAACCAAAATTGGCTTAATAAGGTAAGAACTGATAATAGGATTGCTCCGACTTCCCAACCAAATTTGAAGTGTTCTTATTGCACGGGTCTGATCACCTCTGAGGTGAGAAGATTTTACTTGTCGATGATTGGGTGCAAATTAACAAATCATTACCACATGGGTCTGATCACCTCTGAGGTGAGAAGATTTTACCCGCTGGTGATTGGATACAAATTATCAAATCATTACCGCATGGGTCAGTTTTGCCACAAAATATATCCTCAATCAGATAGGCCAAAAGCCTATATTTTCTAATTTAGATGACTCAGCTTTATAATACTTTATCCCCAAATACCCATGGCCCCAGGATTGGAACTAGTTTAAATATGAAATACTATTATTGAAGAAAGGGCTTTTTTGGCTTGCCCCACATAAACAATAAAAAAACATAAAAAACATTATCAAAGCATCTATTATTACTTCTATTTAATAATTAAGTTTCTCACTTTAATAAAATATTTTGGCATCCGTTGGTGGATCCCACAAGCCCTTCCAATTGTAGGTGCGTCATATTAACTCCAAGGTCTTTGCTTTACCAGGATGACCAACGGTAAGTCCATCATCATGGTCCCAGATGATTTCCAGGCGCTTGGGTCCAGCAGGAACCCATAGGCGCCCCTGAAATCACACCATCTCATCCTTTACGTGATAGCCCCTGGATAGATCCTCTTGATTCCAAGCTCTATTCACAAGTACCCTAGTATATCTGGCTGATAGCCAGCTGAGAAAGTACTACCTTTCTGAACATAATGTATTCCTCCGCATTTTCCAGAGGTGCAAGCTCTGACCCATTGGCTGGGGGAGATGGAAGTTGAGACACGATTTTACTTGGCGGAATCATCACTTGTGTTATGAACTTCTCCTTTGATCAGGAGCTATAGCAGGGTTGTGGCTTAAAGCATCTGCCAAATTATTACCCTTGCCCTTGGTGAACTCTTAGAAAATGCAAATTGGGCAAGGGTCTCATGACAATGGGTCTGTTGTGGGGTTAGGACATGAGGGGCACGGTAGTACAGCAAGGCACGGTGATCTGTACATACTTGGAATGGCTGGGTGGAGCCATGCAAGTGGTGACGCCAATAAGTCAGCGCCTCCACCACTGCTAGGAACTCTTTGTCATAACCGGCGTAATTCAGCTCAGGCAGAGACATTTTCCTAGAAAAATATCCCACCAGATGCTCTATCCCATCTTCGCCTACTTGTAACAAGGCAACTGCTATGGCGAAGTTGGAGGCATCAGTAGACACAATGAACTCTTTTGAAGGGTCGACGTGGAGAAGGACAGACGTGGACACTAGGGTGCACTTCACTTCTTGGAAAGCATCCTCCAAAATGGGGGACCACTGAAGCACCTTAGCACCGCTAGCCTTATATAAGGGTGCTGCAACCTCAGAAAGATTGGGCGTGAACTTCTTGAGGAACGTACACGTCCCCTAAAAGCTCCTCAATCCCTTGACTGAGGTGGGGATGGGCCACTCATGAATAGCCTTCTCCTTGTTCGGATTTATCATGTGTCCTTGGTCAAACAAGACGTTGCCCAGAAAAGTGACCTGGGACTTGAAGAATTCATTTGCTAAACTTGAGGGTAAGGCAAGCGGCCCTCAATCTCTCCACTGCTTGTCGAAGGTGAACTGTATGTGACTCATGATTGGGGGAAAACACTAGGATATCATCCATGTAGGCAACCGCGCATACCCCTAACAAGTCCCCCAACGCTGCATCAATGCGGCGTTGAAAGATAGCAGGGGCATTCTTACGCCCAAAGGGCATGACCTGAAACTGGAAAATCCCTTTTCTGGTATGTAATGCGGTTAAACGCTATTATCCCTTTTTGATCCTTTTTGATTGAACGCATTGAGGAAATCCATCTTGGAGAAAACCTTCGCCTTCTCCACATAGCGTGCAATCTGAGAATCTAAAGGGATGGGATGTAGATCTGGTACAGTAACGTTGTTGAAGTTCCCATAGTCTACACATGGGCGTAGAGTACCATCAGCCTTCTCAACAAAAAGAAGTGGGGAGCATACAGGGGAGGTACGCTGAAAAATCGCGCCTTTGGCTAACTGCTCTTTCACCCATACATCTAACGCCTCTTCCTACCGGACAGTCAGTGGATAAATCGGGGAAGAAATCCCCAACAGATCCACAGTGAGTTTGAAGTCACAGTCATACTCAGAATGATCAGGAAGTGAATTAGTGGATGCTGCAATAAAGGAAGATTCCAAACCCTCCAAAAAAGAAGGTAGGGGAACCTTCACGGTGGGCTTCATCATAGAAGCAAAGCTAAGAGTGTGAAGGGGGGCCAGTGGAGAAATTTTCTTTGGGCATTCTCTGACAAAGAAAAAAATAATCCGCGACCATCCTTTAATGTTATGGATAAGATATTCTCTTTCATGTTGGTTTTAACGTCAAACTTCCACCACCACTACACACCCAAAATGATAGGGTACAAGAGGTTTTTGATAGCTTGGAAGTGATCAGACAAGTGGTACTTGCCAACCTGATAATCCACTGTCCCAAAGGATTTAAGAGTGGGAAAACCTTGGAATGCACCTCCCCTAACCATACCACTTGGCAAGTAACTCAGCCAAAGGTAGTCAGCTAGGCTCTGGTCCATAAAGTTTTCAGTGGCGCCAGTATCCACCAGAATAGTGGTTCTGAATTTCTTTAAAGGGGAGGAAAGGGTAACAGTCAGAAGAAAATACCCGGAATGGTATTTATTTAAAGATGAAAATGCTAGTAAATCACCACCAAACTCATCATCTGGCGTTAACATGTTACCCTGGTACGATTTTGAATTAAAGAATGGAGAGGAATACTTGGCCATTTTTACTACTGAGGCCACATATTTCACCATATCTTCAGCAGGGGCATAAAAATTTTCAAATTGTAAACGCAATTCTAATTTAACTTCCTGAGTGCTACAAATCATGGAAGAGATCAAAAGGGGATTTTCTAGGGTGATTTGGTACACAGGAATAGGTTCCTTATCTGAGCCATGAAATAGCAAATATATGGTTCAGAGATATACATAGTGTTTTCATTATAAAATGCGTTTTTAAACGTGAACAACCCTATTCCCATAACAGCAATGGAATGCCCGACATTATTAAGGTCAACACCCCCAGGGCCATCTGCGCTGATTCTGCCAGCATTGTCTGAATGCGCTGTCAATGTAAAACCCATTTATTAAAACTGAATTTGGTAATTTCGGTGGAAAGTCAGTAAATCATGACTTTTGGACCTTAAAGCGTCCATACCCACCAGACACGAGCATGAAGGGTGGGTAACTTCCAGTTGGAGGCAACCATTATAACGCTGAGATGCTCCAACCTTTGGGGAAAGAAGGAAACAGCAATGCGGCTGACCACAGCTGAAGCCCACAGCTGGCGCCCACCGTTTACACTTTGGGAAAGTCCCACATGGAAAAGGTTTGTGCACATAAAATAAGCAGTTGTTTGACTAATACAAGAAGAGTGTCTATAACACTCCTGTTCCCAGCGTGGTAGTGCTTAGTGCACAGGGCTAATGCAAGGGAACTAGCCATTAGAACCAAAGCTAATAGAGCCCAGCAGAGGGTGCTGGAGCAATTATACTAAAGCAATGGAGTGCAATAAATAACCAACCAAAAGCAATGTGGTGCACAAGTAGAAAAGGGGTAAATGTCCCAAGTTGGAGGGTACCTGGGCGAACCAACGGTGCTCTAGTGGATAATCTCATTGTTAAATTTTGATGGTGACTCAAAAATAAACCCTTTGAAAAAACCATTAATGCTGATAGATCACTTCCATTGATGGATCCTTTGATCCTCCCAATTCATCTGCATAATCTGATAAATCAGATTCACCTCATAACCGCTCTAACTGAATCTGAGGTGCCTGATAATTCTAGCTAATAATAGATATGATATTATTATATTATGGCCAATTATGGGTACATTTGGAGCAAAGTGGTCCCATGGCATTAACTAAATTGCACCTCCTAAATTAGTGCATTAATCTTAATGCACTAAGGTGGAAGTTGGGTTCAATTAATGAAATCAATAATTAAGCACTTAAACATAGACATCCCAATTATGGGCGTAATTAGTGCTATTAAGAGGCCTGCCGACGTCCCAAATTGGGGTGCATCATCTTTTATGATCATATATGTTTTATTCACCATTTATTGTTAGATGTCAAATTATGACGTAGATCTAATCAGGAAGATTTTGATGTTGAGTTCAAAACCCAAAGTCATCCCAATTATGAGAGTAAAATTGCCTTCAATTGGGCTGTAATAATTGTTATTTTTAGTCAATTCATGGGCCAAATTGACTTGGGGATTTTTCATAAATATTGCCATGACCAAAAGAGGATTGGAATAATATGAATAAAATCATCTAATAGATGAGTTTGGCCAGGATTTTCCCAAGAGGTATATAATACTGGTGCCTGGCCTTTAATAAAACATCAATTAATAATCATTTACTATTTTATTGATCATTAATAACCACTGTTGCTTAGTTTATTAATTATTATCCATCTGTCATCTGTCTGATATTTGTATCTGTCACCGTTATATCTATATTAGATAGTTGTGTATGTATATTCTTCCTGAAGAGAATTACATAGTTGCCTGCTGGAGAAGTAGTCCCAATTATAGAGGAATAATATCCTGATTTTGTACAAAGACAGAAGGTCTTATAATTGTTGGTGCCAGTAGACTTAAGAACGGTGAGCATACCGGAGTTACTTGGCTATTATTGAGGATTATTGCAGAATCTACTTCCCAATTATGAGCAGGAGTTTCATTTTGAAAAGTGAGTTTATATCCTCGATTTCATTGTTAAGTTAATTTAGCTTGCACCATCAGCTGAAAACTTAACATTCATCATATTTAAAATGGAATGGTTAATGTAGTGTGAGACCTCCTTGAAGGGGTCCACACACAGGATTGTCCAAAATGACATTTATTAATAAAAAGGTAAAAATGGGGAAGTTTTATTGTGGAAAAGTTGACCAACAAGGAATGTTGTTCACAAAAATAAATTTAAACAACGTTGGGGTAATTTGGGGTCTGCCAAAGCAGTCCCAAGAACCAATTCACCAATAGGCAAACACTCCCATCTGAATTAGTAGAATACACCAAAATTGACTTCACTCAAGTAATCAATTGAAGTTGTATCTGACCTAAACGCATAATTTCATAAAGGGAATGGGTTTCAAAACCCCATTCCTCAATCAGATGAATAAAACCATCCACGTTAATTGAGTATCTTGTCCATTTTAACGCCTGGGCTGACGCAAGGGGCTGGGCGTTAGGCACCTCACTAGTACCAACCTGGGCATATTTGGCTTGTACCAAGCGTTGGTCTAGCGTGTGCTTGAGGTCAGAGAGGGCCTGAAGCTTCACCTTATGGGCCTCCTGCCGCCCAGCCTGTCCTTGGGGTCGGTGCCCACTATTATGTCATTTAACCATGACAAGGGACACAGGTGAGCTAACTCCTCTCTGTTCAACAAGCGTAAGTTCCTCAATGACAACGCTGAAGGTTTCACCTCAGCATCATTCGAGTTAACACATAATTGGAAGTCAGCCACTTCTAACAAAGCCTCTTTTATATCCCGGATTTTTGTGAAGTGGTGTTTCACTGATATGTCTGGACAGAAATGGCTGAGATACTAACCCAGTTAACAGGGCAGCGATAGCATCATCAGGGGTAATCATGTTAAAGGTTGACAACCTTTGTGCATCGAGATAAAATCGTTCAGCAAAGGCAATGATTGATTCACCTTCATACATACTAAGGCGCATAATGCCTGTTTTTCCCTGTATAGACTTTGCTTTGATCCAAATTCAGTTATAAGAGCCTCCTTTACCTCTGCCCAAGTGTGCAGAGGGGCCAGGTAAGGAACTATCATTTCTTGCGCCATGTGGATTAAACAAGGAAGGATGTGTTGCAATTTTTGCTTGTCCGTTGCCCCATCCATGGCAGTTTCATAAACATATCAAAAGGTAGCAATACTTCCTTCGCCAAGGATATACTTGTTGTCAAAACATGCGTTTAGAGGGCGCTGCACAAGTTCAGTGAGTTGGGACAGAGCGCTTGTGAGTTGCTTTTCCAGAGCAACTAGATGAGATTGCAATTGATGAGGTTAAAGTGAGAGGGTTAGTCATATTCGTAGCGTCCATTTTTGACAAACTTTGTAATGTACAGGGGGTCCCTGTAGTAAGCACCAATTTTTAGGAATCCAGCTCTTGTGTGCTCACTGGTGCTTACACCACTGGACTCCACAAAAGCTTTCTAATAAAATTATAATTAATGCTAATAAAACTTTATTTTTAGTTGTTTTTATTAGGGGTGCAGGAGAATAAGAAAAAACGATGCTTTCTGATTTTTGATTATTAGTATTTATACTACTTTCAAAGGTTGGAGGGAATTTGGGGATAAGGTTGGAATAGCCTCGATGCTTCCAATTTAGGTAATATGAAGGAATAGAATATCACAACTTGGGAACTTGCTTCAGGGCAGCGGAGTGAAATAAGAGGAATTATGATTGGCCAGAATGCACCCATGAGGTAACGTTTTTATGAACTTGAGCCAATCACCACCCAAGAAATTTCTTGCACCTTGGGCGACCCCCGCCAAGCCTATAAAAGTGGAATCCCCACGTAGATGCATTGTAGGACTTTTGGGTGATGGGGGAGTGCCTTCCAATGGTAACACCGAAGTCTGTCATGTGGTCAGAGTAATTTGACCATTTGATTTTATGTTTGGTGCCTGTAGAGATTTCAAACTCATGTTACCTCAATTAATGGGGCTCCAACGAGAGTTGGCCAGGGACTTTTGGCCAATATTTTCAATAGCATTGGTTTTATTATTGTTAAAATCACTCTTAAAATCCTTGGATAATTGCTTGGCTGACATTTTCCTTTTTTGGCTGAGATCGACATAAAAATTCTTCTTTTTCAACTATAAAGGCTGTAAAAATTTACTGGTGGTTGTTATCGGCAAGCAACCTAGTAGCCTTTTTACTGCACAGGTTCAGTTTCCTCATGCACTTTGTCATGTTGTACAGAATGAATTATTAATTGATAATAGTATGGAGACTATTATCTGTAGTTGAGTATAAATTATATTTTGGCCCAACGCTCAGCCAGTATTCCCAATTAAATACTCATGATGTCATTCTCATAGGGATTCGTTCCCTTCCTCTTGTCCACCCAATCTTCACTGAGATACCCTGATGACAGTCTCTTCAGTCCAACACGCAGTTGGAAGCTATCCCTGATTGTGGCTCCTTCTTCTCTAGATCCCCGCTCAGATCTTTACTCTTTTCTCTAAGAGTCTTACAATTATTGCCCTCTGCAATAATATCCTTGAGACAGAACAGCACAATGGAAGATGATTATAGATTAACTATATACCAAATGGATAACTTAGAACTAAATAACTCTTTATTATCTAACTCTAACTATTACTGTTTTTGACTATCTTTATTATAGTGAATCCTAGGGTATATATATTGTGGGGAATTCAGCTGTCTAACCCTTGGTTGACACCTCTTTGGTGAAATGGCAGCTGTTGCCATTGAATCACCCATCCTTGTCTCAGCAGCGATGGTCTTCCCCGTCCTGTCTAGGACTCTGTCATTGGACATCCTCAAGAACTAAAACAGAAAGAGTCAGAAAACATGTCCCTAACATTTTCCTATCGATCCAAGCAAACTAACCATATTTGGCTAGCGACCTGCTTAGGTAATGAGACTTATTACCTATTAAGGCAGGCCACTCACCAACTGATTGATTTGCTAGTTGCAGATGGCATCACTCGCCTTGCAACTTGATATTCATTCCAAATCGGTCAGTGATGAAACCTAACCAATCCCAATCGGTATACCTGATAGTGATTTTATCAGATGCCCCTATTTCATCAGCAACTCCGCCTGATGAGATCTTAAGTATTTGTCCGTATCAATCCCCAATGGATACAACCAGGCGGATATCACAAAATCCCCAAACGTAGTCACACCAAAACTCAGGCCATCCAATTTCCAATTCACCTCGCCTTAGTGAATTTTCCCCTAGCAATACCAGGTAATTTAGCAGGATGGGAATATGGGCAAAAATCCCAACACATCCCCCCTCTTGCCTAGATTTTCAGCGGGAAAAGGACCAGGGCATGAGAACACCACTTCAGACACTTGGTCAAATACTTCATTGGTTCAGGCGGAGTACACTTGTCAATACTCAACACTGCTTGGGACGACCTTCAGCATATGGCGTTCTTCCTCTTCCTCTTCCTCTTTGCTACCGCCTTCTCAGAGTGCGGTCCTCATGACCTACTGTCATGCCAGGCTGATCAATTTACTAATGATGATATTAGTCCCAGGATCCAGTTTTACCCCCATCAGGGTATATGACCCGCTGTAATATTTAGGATTCTTGGTCTGCCATCCTTGAAATCCTGATTTTCTCCTCATCTTAGACAGAAGACTCTTGCCATCAATGTTTGTTTTGTGGCTCAATTAAGAATACTTAATTCTATTTGCCCTTGTTATTTTTCATAACCTCTTGGCTCAAGTCATTCCTAATTCTTCCCTTGGAGAGCTTATCTCATTAATTTTGAGATTAATTTCTCCAAAATTGGAGTTTAATGGATTGTAAAGTGCATAATGTCAAATTCCATATAAGTCCGACATCCCCCTCTTATCCAGATCATATGTCATATTTTGAGTTGTGATACTGGCAGCTTCTGATAAGTTTGTCTGATCAAGACCTCCGTCTCTTCCAGCAGGTGAGTTGGGATGCTCAGCGGAACCTCTTCTATGGTCCTTCCAGGACTCATATGCCTAGTCTGGCACTAGCGGCTAGTCCTTCTGTCAAATTACCAGAATGGTAACTAATCACTCCGTAACCAAGCTATCTATTGTTTTGAACAACTCTCAGCTGATTCTTCCTCTGCCATCAATTCCAGAGTTGGACTTTGAAACTCTCCTGGATTCAGCTCTATTTTGCTGATGCTCTGAACATTGTCATAGATGCTTCCAGAGATTATGCCAGTAGCTCTTGATCTCTCGTTTCTTGCTGGGTTGGACCTGCTTCCTGAGTTCCTCTTCTGACTCAGTCAATATTACAAACCCACTGTTCTGGTCTCCGAGCTCACCATTGGTGACAGTATTCACTTTGAGCTCCACTACGCCGAACTCCGGGACCAAGTCACCAAGGCTTTGACTCTAGTGCTGAATCCCTCTGATATTGATAGCATCCTGGATTGGTATGCCGCCGCTTATGCTCTTTGCTTTGCTGGCCAAGTTCTTTAAAGTTAGTCCACAAAGCTTTCAGCCTCACCTGGGTTCCACCGTACATTCAGCTTTAGCTTCTGAGAAGCCCATAGTTGTCGCTTGCAGGATGCAATCCACTTACTGCATGACTATCTCTTCTCCATCGCTTCCCATCAGTATCTTCTGCTGATGGTGTTGATAGGGGGCATGATTTGGCAACCCCCGTCAAGCATCCCTTCTTTGTTGCCATCCCATATGTCTGGTGTCCTTGATGAAGCCCGCCATCAGGCGCTCAGGACTAATCTTCTGGCTCCAGTACCATATCAGGATTGCTTGGGGTTATTTGCCGATTGCCTCTTCTTATACTGTTGCTTTCCTCCCCTCTCCAGGGCTTCACGATTGGCTTCATCTGACATCTCATTTTTCATCCCCTAGTCACTTTCTTGCAGGGCTCTGTGTCCACTCAAAGAACGTGGTTTTGTGTAGGTCTATCCCTCGCTAGCATTCAATTTTATCAATTTTGATGGGCTGTTCATTCCTACCGCGATCCATCCTCCCTCCCCCAAGAGGTGACATAGGCGGAACCATCCTCGTACTGAGGACAATTAGTGAAAATAAAAATTATAAAACTTATTTTGGTTTTTTCTTTATGCAGCTTATAATTTTTTTCAATATCTTTTATCAATTTTTTATCTTTGTTCTTCTTTTTTTCCTATGGGACTTGACCTTGTTTTGGTTCAGCGGTCTATCTTTTTTATTTTTTTCCCAAACTGAGTCCTGGGTACTTAAACCTACCAGTTTTCAATGGTTCAGAGGTCCTTTTTTGGACTTAAGCATCTAGATTGGTTCAGAGGTCCTTTTTTCGGACTTGACCTAATCTTCAGGACATGACCAACTTAATGGTTCATTGGTCCTTTGGGAACTCTTCTATTTTTTCATTGATCCATCACTTTAGATACTTAGCATGGTCTCAATTCACAATTCTTCCATCCAAGAAAATCTTGATGGAGTAAGTATCAGTTGCCATCTTAGCAATCACTTTGAACAGGCCTTACCACAACGCATCCAATTTGTTTCTTCATCTAAAACCATGTGTATCGCAATAGGCAACTCTTTCCCCTATTTAATATTCAGCTAAGGCCGGTTGGTTCTTGTCATCCGTCAATTTCCTCATATCCTTTTCTTTAAGGTTGTATTGAATGCTTGTGATTATATATCGATCAGGATATTAGTCAGTTGGTTCAGGTATTGCTCATTACTCATCCCCAACGTAGGTTCCACTACCGAATATAAAATCAGTGGCAACACAGCCTTTCTTCCGTGTAACAATTCAAATGGCGTCTTTCCCGTCACCATATGATGACTAATATTGTAGAGAATGTCACTAAACTCAGGTACTTTTCCCCACGCGGAAGTTCTCCCTGCAACTAGCTTCCTCAGCGTCATGGACAGCGTTCCATTCACCCTTTCTACCAGTCCATTTGTCTCCAGCTGGTAAGGTACTGACATGACTCCTCAGATCCCCATTATCTCATTTAATCTCAGGATCACATGAGACGTGAAGTTGATCCCATTATCGCTCAGTATAACTTTTGGACACCCATGCCAGTATACTACTTGATCCAGGATGAACCTCGCAGTACTGGTAGCGTCTACTCTCGTTAGGGCCTTCATCTCAACCCATCTCGTCAGATAGTTGATAGCAACTATAATGTACTTGACTCCCCCTGTGCTCATCAGCAGTCCCATCATGTTGATAGATACTGTGTGCCAGGAAAATCCAGGGCGGACCAATCAGTATCCAGTTGTATTTTTATGTGGTTTGTGCAACTGGAACTCCACGCAATAAGCTAAATAATCTGTGACATCATAGTTGATGGATTCCCAGTTAATAATACTGGCGAATATGGTCAGTTGTTTTCCTCAGGCCTCCATGCCCGAAACCTTGTGAGCTGCTTGTACTATCGCTGCTCTTTCTGACAGATTTGGGAATAATAACTGCTTCCCGTTAGTCATCTTGAATACTTGTCCATCCATGTTCTCTGTGTTTCCATCGCTTTCTGAAGCGCACCTTGGACTTCTTGGGGATCATCCCCAATTTTTTCTTTGACTAATCTCTGGAATAGCTCATCCACCTGCGGGTATACCATCTGGACCATTGGCAACCATGATAAGCCATCTGCATTTTTGTGAGTAGCCCCTGCTCGGTGGACAATCTCATAATCATAATCCTGGAGCTTAAGTGCCCATCGGGCCAGTCATCCTTCTGGCTCTCTTAAATTGTGCATCCAATGCAGCGAAGATTGGTCTGTCACCACCTTAAAGTGCGTTCTGTGGATGTACACGCAAAACTGCTTGCATGCATAAATGACTGCAATGGCATTCACGCTCAGTCATGGTGTAGTTAATCTTAGTGGCTGAGAGTGTCCAGCTCACATACACCACTGGATGCTCGTCCCCAAGTTCGTCTACTTGGCTCAGTACTGCGCAGATAGCATTCATGTTGCATCAGTTTGAATAATAAACTCCCAGTCAAAATTAAGATATTTTAGAATCGGCGAATCTATCAAATACTGGCATAACATATCGAAGGAGTCATGGGCCTCTTCATTCCATATAAATCCTTTTTTTGGACCCTTTAATAAATGGAATAATGGCTCAGCTATTCAGGTGAAGTCCCAAATAAATCTTCTGTAGTATATGACCATCCCAAGGAACACTTGGATGTCTTGGACACTCTTTGGTACAGCCATACGTTCTATAGCTGCTATAATCTGTTTTGCAGCTGCAATCCACTGGAGTTGATTACAAATCCCAGGTATTCTAACTCTTTCTTAAAGAAGTGGCACTTCCCTGGCTTGATCTTCAGGTTAGCTGCAGACAGTCACTTAAATACTTCTTCCAAGTGGTGTAGGTGATCAGTAAACGTCTTACTGAACACGTTTATATCATCCAGATATACCAGGACACATAACTTCAAGTTGCTTAATATCGCATCCATGGCCCTCTGAAACGTTGCAGGCGCATTGCATAGACCCTGAGGCATCCTCGTCAGTTGGGATTGCCCCTGAGTGGTAATAATCACACATTTTTCCTGGTCTTCCTTTGGCAAGTCGATATGCCAAATCCCAAGATCAGATCCATTGTGGAGAAATAGTTTGCTTCTCCTAAACGATATAGTGCATCATTGATCCTTGGTAGGGGATATGAATCCTTCTTCATAATTTTATTCAGCCATTGGTAGTCAATCACCACCCTGTTGGATCCATCTTTCTTCTTCACAATCAGAAGCAGACTCACCCAGGGACTTGACAACGGAACTAGAAGCCCATGCTTCACTAGTTTGCTGATTTCATCCTCCACTACTGCTTCAGTGGTTTTTGATCATCGGATCAGTCTCATTCTGATTGGCAAATTTTTTCCCAGTGTCAACCTTGTGGATCACGTCTTGTGTGCATCCCAAATTGTGGTCATCTTGAGCAAACACTTCCCAAAAATTTTTCAAATAGTTCAAGCACCTCCTCTTGTGGGAATTCTGACAGATCAGCAAGCTGCTCTCGATCAACCAATAGGTTGATACTTTCAGTTACCCTGTCTGGTAATACCATTTCATCGAGAGTCCCAAAATCATGGAATCTCCTCAATTTGGCTGTCAGGATCAGATGAACAAATGCCATGATCTGATTTCTCTTGATCTTCATCAGTTTTTCACTTAAATTCGCCAGGAAAACTCGAATTTCTTCATAGCACAGCATTATTATCCCAGGAGCCACCCAAGGCTCCACTCTGACTTTTTTTCCAGGGGCTTCCAACCTCCCCATACAGCAGCTCAGGAATCTCCAATGTCAACCCCATGTCGACTATAATCTGCAATCTAGACAGTATGGTCCTCTCATTCTTGATCCTCATGGAATTCCTTGGTTCTCTAGGATTTCTACTAGCATTTCGCGTCACTTTCTACCAACTAATTGGTATCAAATTGGGACAACGCCATCATTGTATATTAGATTGATGAAGTTGTTTCTCTGATTCAGCAGAGCTTCAACATCCATCTGATATACTAATGATAACGTCTGACCCAATATGGTCAAATTATTATCCTCAAAGTTACATTTAACTCCGTATTTTCAGAGAAACTTCAATCCAAAAAAGATTGTCATAGTTTTGATTCGCCAAAACTATTGCTGGCGCAGATACCACCAATGAACTCAATCATAGTGGCAACGCGCTATACGCTCCACAGGAGACAGTGGTGTTCAGCCCAGCTGTCTGTACTCTTTCTTATGCTCCAAGTCCGGCGATATCTTCATCCTCTTTACCAGCTTGGTCAAGACAATATTGATGGGCGCTCTGCTGTCAACAATCGACCTAACCCACACTCAATTCACTTGTATGTCTATATATGTACACTTAGAGTATTGTAATATAGTGTTTACTGAGTGAATAGCGGCGTTATTAACTGAATCAGGGTGTGAATAACTTGCGCTAATAAATCAGGAAATGATTCCTTTATCATGCTGAGGGTGATTGACAAATTAAACTCATCTAAATGGACGTCAGATAATTCTTCAGGATTCTTGGCAGTTTGAATCTTGTCCGCCAGTTGTTATCCATACAGCTGGGCAACTTCCTTGATTATCTTGGGGTCGATTCTCTTCACCCTGGCTCTGGTCACAGCATTTACATCCATATTGACCATTTGATACAGCTGATCCTGCTTTTCATCTACAGCAGATCACTGATATCGATTTCTTCATTCATAATGTTGGAGGGAACAGATTTCTCCGCAGCTCTAGACTGTTCCCCGTCTAGGCCATGGGCCCCTTTCCTGAATCCTTGGTGGCTGCTGACTCTTTGACCTGGACCACGTTAATCTGATCTTTTGGCTCTTTACAGTGCACGGAGAAATGTCTTTTCCTGCCACATTGGTAGCAGACCTTTTCCTTCTTGTTTAACCGTCTGTAAAATTTGGGCTTATTTCCTGACACAGTTTGATTGGTCGCCTCTTTAGCTCCTTTGTTTCCCTTCATGGGATTTGGATTTCATACTGGATTGGACTTGAAGCTTCTATTTGGGGCATTAAATGTCGCTCCCAAAATCTCCAAGTTATCTACATTTGTGAGGTAGTTATATCTGTCACAAACACGGAAGGCATCATGCAATGCAAATTGAGATAGGGCTGAAGGGCCGCTTGCAAGGCGATTCTAGCATCAAAGTCATCCAATACTTTCTCTCCAGCCAGGATCTGCGACTTCTGGTAAAACTGATCTGTAAAGCTAACTAGAAACTCGTCTTTATGGAACTGGATTCCAATAAATTTTTGCTTACGCTTTGATATGCGCGTCAAACGCCCAAACTCTTTCATGATGGCCGCCTTTGCCTCAACATACGACCAGCTGTCCCCCTCCAGGTGAGGTAACACTAAGTTCTGACAGTCAGTATCTAGGCAATTCATGACTTTCAACGCCTTTTGACGATCCCCATAGCCATTCATGGTCATGTCAAACAGTCAGAAAAATGCTGGGGCGTTATCCGATGGAATGTTGGCAATTTCAGCGTTGCCTAAATTCCTCTGAGTTATTTCTGGCCGATTCTCTTGGTTCTATCACTCAGCTAACTTTAGAGGTGACTTCAGGCGTCATCTCCAAAATGGCAGCAAAAGCGGGCAGCATGTTCATTGGGGTATTCGACTTCCCAAGTATCATGCAAGGACTTCTTTCTTTGGCATCGCAAGCCATATTGGGCTCACAAGCACATTTGTGAGCTTTAAGTTCCTCCGCTTTTTGCTTAATCTCTCAATATCTGCACTAAAATTTTTTAAACAAACGCGATCCACTTCTCACTCCATTTTCATGTATAAGACCTCTCAAACAAGGTCCCCTTTCTTTCTTCTTCAATGAGATTACTTTACCAAGTAACTCATTCCAAAGCTTGCTCATTCTCTATCCCTTCCTCCACCTTGGCAACACGTTCTTCCAAGGCTGCGAACTCCCAATGGTCTATTGATTTTTAGGGCATTCTGGTTTACTGTGGCTAACTCGGTCCACAGTTTGCATAGCTCGTCTTTGTATGACATTCTTATAGATTCTTCACTCAAATACCCCTGAAGTGAGCACAAACTTGTAAAAATTTATTGGGGGTTGTTATTGAAAGCAACCTAGTAACCTTTTTACTGCGCAGGTTCAGTTTCCTCATGCACTTTGTCATGTTGTATAGAATGAATTATTGATTGATTATAGTATGGTGACTATTATCTGTAGTTGAGTATAAATTATATTTCGGCCCAACGCTCAGCCAGTATTCCTAATTAAATACTCATGATGTCATTCGCATAGGGATTCGTTCCCTTCCTCTTGTCCACCCAATCTTCACTGAGATACCCTGATGACAGTCTCTTCAGTCCAACATGCAGTTGGAAGCTATCCCTGATTGTGGCTCCTTCTTCTCTAGATCCCCGCTCAGATCTTTACTCTTTTCTCTAAGAGTCTTACAATTATTGCCCTCTGCAATAATATCCTTGAGACAGAACAGCACAATGGAAGATGATTATAGATTAACTATATACCAAATGGATAACTTGAAACTAAATAACTCTTATTATCTAACTCTAACTATTACTGTTTTTGACTATCTTTATTATAGTGAATCCTAGGGTATATATATTGTGGGGAATTCAGCTGTCTAACCCTTGGTTGACACCTCTTTGGTGAAATGGCAGCTGATGCCATTGAATCTCCCATCCTTGTCTCAGCAAAGATGGTCTTCCCCGTCCTGTCTAGGATTCTGTCATTGGACATCCTCAAGAACTAAAACAGAAAGAGTCAGAAAACATGTCCCTAACATTTTCCTATCGATCCAAGCAAACTAACCATATTTGGCTAACGACCTGCTCAGGTAATGAGACTTATTACCTATTAAGGCAGGTCACTCACCAACTGATTGATTTACTAGTTGCAGATGGCATCACTCGCCTTGCAACTTGATATTCATTCCGAATCAGTCAGTGATGAAACCTAACCAATCCCAATCGGTACACCTGATAGTTGATCACTATTAGATGCCCCTATTTCATCAGCAACTCCGCCTGATGAGATCTTAAGTATTTGTCCGTATCAATCCCCAATGGATACAACCAGGCGGATATCACAAAATCCCCAAACGTAGTTACTCCAAAACTCGGGCCAACCAACTTTCAATTCACTTCGCCTTTGGGAATCTTCCCCTACTGATACCAGGTAATCTAGCAGGCTGGGAATATGGGCAAAAGTCCCAACAAAGGCAAATGTCTGACAACCCGTTTTACACCATTTCTTTGGCTTGTACTTGAGTCAACACATTTACTCCCCCATACGGCTGTTGATAGAGTAATTTATTGACATACTGGGAGGCTTCTGCTGCAATTAATGCAGTAGATTCAGTTGTAACGCTTGAATTTGAGATAGCGGAGGTAGAGAGTCAATACCACTCCGCTCTGACTTTTCCCTAATAACATTAATCCTTTTATATGTAAGGGATCCATCAATTGGGGCACCATCATCCCATGTGCCCAGGGCAACTGCAATTAAAACAACTTACCCCATAGGGCCTGCGTCTGTGCTTATATAAGTTGGCCCACACAGAAGGTTGACCTTAAGATGATTGGCACAAACAGGCCTAAGTTGATAGAAATCCTGTTGCTGATCATCTTATTTAGGGCTGAAGTAGTAGTCGGCTCGTTGTCAATTGGCATTTATCTAACAGATGTTAAACTGCGGTGAGTAACCTGAAAGAACCTAAACCAACTGGTTGATTTCCCCCACATGATTATGGTTGACAACGGTGACAGTATGAATCTGCTCAATATTGGATGGAGGGAAAGTTACAGCTTAGCAACTTACAAAATGAACAAGTTTATGAAGAGGTACTTCATCCTCTAACAACAGGGCCATGGCATTGTAAAGCCTGGGGTATGGTTTCACCGCAGAGGACATTGCAGTGCACATGTTGACTTCAGATAAAATCCCTTCCCCAATCAAGATGTGAGCTTCTGCCATGAATCACTCAGCAGATGCAGTGAGGGTCACATTGCTGAAACCCATTTGTCAAAATCTCGGCCCTCTGCTGTGACATCTTTGCATTTACGCCAAACAACTGCAGCACCATCTCATTGACTTCTTGGTATGTAATGGAACTGCCTGAAGGTAACAGACGACTTTTTCGGCACTCCTGACATCCAAGGTGGAGATCAACAATTTTGCCCTCCACCAATCTGAGGTTCCTTCCATCGCAAACTCAAATTGCTTAAAGAACCCATGAATATTTCCTTCACAATCGAATGGAGGCAGCTTATCACTGCAAAACTCCTGGAGCAGCTCACCTTGCCTTTTATGCACAGCATAAAATGCATGTTTAAACTCCACATATGCATCAGGCCCAGTTTGTCATGCAGATTCCTTATCAAAGCAACCTGGATGCAACTTAGCTGGAAACTGAGTTTTTATCATATTGCAATTGATCAATGGGCCCCCTGTAATGAGCACAACTGTTGTGAAATTGGCGATACCCTATATATCCGCTAAAGGGTTTTTCACGCAGGGTTACGACCACTGAGCAATTAGAACGAATGATATGAAGATTGTTGGTTCCTCGGAACACTTGTAACAAATACTTATGATAAAAAGGGAGCAATTTCCCTAACAACTCTTCTTTTATTATAAACTAATAATCTCAGCAGATCATAACTTTTCTTTCTCGTTGCAAACACTTTTGCAACCTATTAAATTAAGACTGAATCTAGTTTGATAATCTCACAGAGGAGATTAGTCTGCGGCCATGTCTGGGAGCAGTTGGGCAAGCAAGGTAAGAGGAGCAGGCGAAAGGCCTGCAGCCTCCAACGTTCAAAAACGCCCCAGAGAATCCGGCGGAATAGACAAAAATCTCAAAAAACTAGTGGTCACAATTTCACCAGAGATACTCATGTGGCAAGCACGATGCAACCAGTACATCAACATGCCACACTCCCAGCACTTTCCTCGGTGGAATTCGGAGTCTGTGTGTATCTGGACATCCAAAAAACGGCCTTATGGGAAAAATTTTGTGAAGATGTACACAAAATTTTCCCAACCACAGTGTACGTTGCACCTCACTTCATGTCGCGCGGTTGGCTGGACCTAGGTTTCAAAAGCAAAATAGCAGCAGATGAGGCTGCAGCGGTGCGCATAGTGGTCGACCTCCCCAAAGGGCAACGGGTCATCAAAACCAAATGCACCAGATGGACAAAATCAAACCAAATTTTCCTCACGTTTGACTTTTTGCCTACTACAGTAAAACGTGACATTTTGGAGCAACACCTGAAAGATGGTCTCGCCGTATATGGTGAAATACAATCTTTCAAAATGCAATGCTTCACGCTGATGCCACACCTGTGCACCGGCAAAGCCATCGCAGTTCTGACCCCAACTGAGGAGATCGCGAAGGACCTAAGCCAGATCCCGCACTCCACTTTTATTGATATTGCAGGGCATACCACCCACCCATTCTGGGTAGCCGTGGACAGCGCGCCCCCCATTTGCACCCACTGTGACGCGTTCAGCCATAAGGTGCATGCATGCCCCATCAAGGAGGGCGTCACATTCCAAGAGCACCCCTCGGCGGCCATGGCCAGCGGAGAGGCACACTACAAACCAACCGCAAGCACCAAGGAGGCTTTCCCGTGGGGAGCACAAGGCTGCTACCTATTGGTAAAGCCCATCTCCCCGCAGGAGCAGAAGGAGGCCAAGCAGGCCTGTAGGGCCGTGGCCAAGGAAGTGGCCAAGGCCACAACCGCCATCCCACACTCACAATGCCAGGAGGACATGGAGACCTTCGCGATGGAAGCAACTTGGGAATCCATCATCCAATCAGATTGGGAAGCCCATGCCAAGTGGGCCACTCAATCCAAGGATCCAATGGGAGATTCGATCTCACCCAATCGCTGCACCCAAGCTCTGGTCAAAACTGACTTGGGACCTATCCCAACTGAAAAAAAAATTTTGACCCGCTTGATGGTGCACTGAACTCATCCGCACCACAAAAGTTTCATCCGACGTCAGGAAAACAAAAAGCGAAGGCCAAAGCCAATGCAACTCTTTCCACAAAAATCAACAAAAACCCTGGTAGCATTGCTGCTAACACCCGCGCTGCTGTGAAAGCCTGTGGGGACCTTGAAGAGGCTGGTGGGCCTGGGGGCCCACCCCCTCGCACCTAAGGTGTGATGGGGGAAACCTTCACTCTAGGGACGTTAAATATCGCCGGACTCAAGGCCTCCCCATCCCAGGCTAGGAAACTGAGTTTTTTACAACACAATTTACCCGTGGATATCCTGGCCATCCAGGAGTCCCACTGTCCACGAGGTTCTGAGGAAGCTTGGAAAACAATGCTCCTCCCATCCCTATCCTTTTGGTCAAAGCACTGTGGGGTGCTAATTCAGAAAATAATTTTTTCAAATTCATATCCCCAGAAACATTCCTAAATGTCTGAGTGCTCGTTGTCACCTTCTCGTGGGCTGACGTTGCACACGCAATCATCAATAGTCTATGCCCCAAATGGTGCACACGAGTGTCAGGAATTTTTCTCGTTGGTCAAATCCCTCCTGCTACCCCCTGATTCTTTCCTAGTTGGCAACATGAACTGTTGGCTAACCTCACCAACAAACCGGTGGCCTCCCTCACCCCACGCCCCACAGGGTCACATAGAACTACGCGTTCTAAAAGCCACCCTTGGGTTAATGGATGCGCTGCTGCGACATGCCTCACTGCTTGAAAACATGACGTGTCCCCACATCCACAATGGCCAATTAAGGTCCATGACCCGCATTAACCTTATTCTAACGTCGGCGAAATTCCAACCCCACATCTCCCACTTCAAAACAACAAAAATGGAATTCTCTGACCACCAACTGGTCTCGATAACCTACCACTTACCCATCACAGTTGCAAAGGCCCCACATTGGTGAAAAATCCACCCCCCCAAGCTCGCGTCACCAGGATTTTCCATGTGGGTGGAAGAGGCAACTTTGGAAAAATTGTTTGTTGCACCATTTTGCATGGACCCCATTTCCACATGGGCAACTTTCAAAGAGGACACCATCCGCCACTATTGCCATCTCTCCTCCAGATGCTCACGAGCCACATTGGTGGTTATCTCGCGTGCTCTGGCGGAATTGGCCCACTTGGAGTCCAACATTCCAGCCACAGGATACAGCCCTGCATGGCGCCGGAATTGGGCGGAGGCAGCCACCCACCTCAATGCACTCAAAAGGCAACATAAACATTGAGTTTGTGTCCAATAAAGGGCCACACGCATCACTAAAGGCGACAAGTGCACCGCATACTTCTTTAAAAAATTGTCGCTCTACGCCAGAGCATGGCCTGCACACAGGTGCGAAGATCGGATAATTCCATTGTGGACACACCGGCTGAAGTGGCAATCAAAATGCAAAAATATTACTCCAAGTTATACCGAACTGAACCAATCCAGCTGGCCAAAATGGCGGAATTTCTCAACTGAGCTCATATCTGCACCATTTTCTGATACCCGGAAATAATGAATTTAATTACTCCAAACAAATTATGGACAGCCATTCACGATGCACCAAACTGAAAATGCTTAGCTCAGATGGCATTCCATATGAGTTCTACAAAAAATATTTCAAATATATATCCCCATTGCTGCTAGCCTCACTTAACCAAAGCCTGTTGGAAATGCGCCTCCTACCAGGAGGACATGAGGCCTTTACTGTCACACTCTTCAAGAATGGGGATAAGCTTGACTTAGCCAACTGGCACCCCATTTCTCTAACAAACACAGACACCAAAATTTTAACAAAAATCATGGCTAACCGTTTAGGACTATAGCATCTGCCACCATCTCCCTAGAACAATTTGGTTTCATCCTCAGAAGGTCAATTTGGGATAACGTGCACTCCGTGGCTAATGCATGTCAGTCCACAGCCTCTGGGGCACTGGTATTCTTGGACCAACAAAAGGCCTATGATAGAGTAAACTGGGTATACCTAAGGGCCTGCTTCCATCAATTCCGCCTACCCCCCGCTTCATAAACTGGGTAATGCTGCTCACGGAATCTGTGACAATGGCAGTGCGTGGCCCAGGCTTCCTAACGGAAGTAGTCCACCCTCAAAGGGGCTTGCGACAAGGGGAACCCCTCAGCCCACTCTTATACAACTTCAGCCTTGACCCACTACTGCGAAATGTGAATGCCCAACTCACTGGGGTCCATGTGCCAAGCCAAACCCCAGTCAAGATGATGGTATTTGCAGATGATTGCGTGGTGGGGGTGTCTAATAACAAAGATGCACGCGCGCTTGAAGCCCTCATCCAGGAATATTCCCAGGTAAGCAACGCGGCACTGAACGCCTCCAAAACCGAAATCATCCTCCTTGGTCAGTTTCAGAACTTCTGGGTTCCAGCAAGTAGTTCCCAACCCAGCCCATCTGCTCGCCCACGTCCACGCCTTACTAACTCAACACACACCACTCCACTGGTGCTCCCCTTCGTGCCACGTCCTACCATAGGACTGGTGCGCCATCTGGGCGTGTGGATGGAGGCAGGCGGATATGCATCAGCAGTAATGGAGTGCCTTATACTGGACAACGTGAAGAAGCGAATCACCTCTCTCAGAGCCCATCCTACTACCCTCACTGGCAGGGTTGTTCTTGCCAACTCTATGCTCCTATCCAAATTTTGGTTCGGAGCCCACGCCATCCCCTTCTCCCCAAGCTTCTTCAAATCCCTGGATGCTTTGCTGCAAGGATGGCTTTGGTCAGGCCACCCTCCACCAGTACAGCTAGAGGTCATGTTCGGCCCTCATCATCAAAGTGGCATAGGGCTGCTTGACTTCAAATTCCATGCTGCCAAGATCCTGGGCACCTGGATTGCGGCCGTCACTGCTCCTACACTCCCATCCCAACACTGGTCCCGCGTGGCCCGCTCCAACTTCTCCTGAGCCTTGGGCCTCAACAATCCATCAAACCCCCACTCCCTATTGAAATACCTCGCATCACACACATCGGCCACAGGTCCTCACGGGACTAAAACCCACTACAAACGAATCCTACTCTCCATGCGAAGCGCAGAGTGGAGAATTCATATTAGCGGACATATAACCCGAAAAGGCCGCCCCTCTCCTCAGTTCACACAAGAGGTACAGGGGCTACCCATCCATGATGGCGTGATCCCCATTCGACCCCATGTCCTATCCAGGGTGGACTACCTGGACATGATGGACATCCCTTATTCCACTGAGACCCAAAAGACTATCTGGAAATACGCACACCATCTTCTGTTGCAGCCTCAAGTCCGCTCCCATGTGTGGCGCTGCCTGAGGCGGATTTATCGTACAGCTGAGCGCTCTAAAGCTTTACACTTATCCTGTGTCGTGTGTGGCCAGTATGGAACACTGTTCCACCGCCTGGAGAAGTGCCCCACCTCTAAAGTGATATGGCGCGAAGTTCAACGTCTGCTGGGCCAGGATCAAACGCATCCCTTCAGTCTGTCAAAAGATATGTTTGCTTTATCAATGGCCTCCCCCCTTCCACCCTCCCTCCGTGCTCTGGTGGTTGCAATCGCCATGTGAACTATCCACACGATTGTCTTGGATGCCATCGCTGGCTCCATCCCCACCCTCCCAGAAGCTGTCCACAGATTCCGGTCTCATTTGGTGGACCACTTTCAAGCGTGGATGTTTGGATACCTCCCACCGCGTTGCTGACAGCTGGTCTCCTCCTGGTTCCCAGTCTGGTTCATCAAATCAGACCCCTTCCTCCACACGTGCCCAATAGTGGCTACGGCCCCTTCACACGTTCCCTCCCCCTCCCCATAAGTGGAGTTCCCCCTGGCAACAAGAGATAGCATCGCTTCTCTGGGGTGCCTCCCCTGGTACTAAGTTTGTCCTTCCTGAGTCATATTCGGAAGTGTCCGTCCCATGGTCAGCCTTCCCCACAATAAATTAAACAATCTCAGCAGATCTCTTCTAGTCCGCTCTCTCTTGCTTCCTTTCTTCTCAACCCTAAAAACCTCTAACCCTCCTCAATCCTCTCATCTCAATGATATCTCAGAACCACAGTCATTACCAACCGTTTGCTTAGTTTATTTGTTCCGCTGTATTCTCATTGGTTTTGGCTTGTTGTTCTTCAACTCTCTATCGCCCTGATTCGAGGCATTTTAAATTATCTACATCAAATGTCAATATCACCTTATCACCCTATTTTAGAGCAATCCAATAATGATCTGTTATAACCCAATATCACCTCATCCTAAGTCAATTGAATAATTGTAGCTCTGAAACATTATCGGTGGATTCTGCCCTTTGAATCTTTGGCGGAATGACTCCAATGATCCATTGGTCATAATTGTGGCTTGTTGTCCAGTCATATAGATTTGCAACAGTGATCATACTGCGTAAAAAAATTAATGTGGTTACCAGAAAGACCAGAAATATCAGGTGGAAGCTTTATTTCAAAAATTTAAGGAGATCTTTGCTGTTGACAATCATGATTTAGGGTGTGCATGAGGGGTAAACCATTGAGTGGACACCGGAGATCATCCTCCCATCATATCTCAGCAATCCACCGATTGAGGGCAGCTGAGGACGTTGTGACCAAGGATATCAAAAAGCTGCTGGAGCAGGAGATGCTTGAACTGTCAAAGAGTCTGTGGGCTTCACCTGTTTTAATTGTAAAAAGGAAGGATGGCACCAACCATGTATTTATAACTACTGGAAGCTCAATAGTATCACCAAGAAAGACTCATACCCATTGCTGCGGATCAACAATGCTTTGTATCAGTTGAGGGGAGCTCATTACTTCTTAGCAATATTTTGATATCCAGCTATTATCAAATTGAGTTGCCCACGGCATAACAGGAATAATGCGCCATTATCACTTCCAAGGGGCTTTTTCAACTAACCCAAATGCCCCAAGGGCTGTGTAACGCCCCTGCTACGTTTCAACGGACAATTGGCAATATCCTTGGTAACCTGAAGCTGTTGTGTGTTCTCGTGTACCTCAACTATATCAATTTTTTCCCAAACATTCTCTGAGCATATTTCCCACCTAGAGGAGGTCTTCCGCCGACTTGCAGATGCCAACATTAGAATCAAGCCTTGTACATGTCATTTTTAAGGACCAACTAGTGTCCTTGGTTTTGTGGTAGACATGACTGGGCTGAAGCACCAACCAGCCAAAGTGGTGGCTATCTGAAGGATGACTACGCTAACTAATAAGCGTGATATACAAGTGTTTTTAGGGATGGTCAGTTACTACCACCGCTTTATCCCTAACTTTAGTTGTATCAGAGGTCCGCTTTTTGAGCTATTAAAGAAGGATTCCACATTCAAATGGATGGAATGCCATCAATGCTCCTTTAATACACTTCAGATGGCGCTGAGCAGTGCTCTGGTGCTGCGTTATCACAATTTTGATAAAGAGTTTATCATTGGGCACCACTAGTACTAAAAAAAGATAAAGAGTTTATCATACAGATGGATGCCTCCTTTCCGCTGTTGGGGCGGTCCTATCCCAAAAAATGATGAGGGGGAGGAGCACCCCGTTGCATACTGCAGTAAGAGTCTGAACTACCTTGAGCGTGACTATACTGTGACTGAGTGGGAGTGATTAATGGTGATATACACATATAAGCAATTTAGGGTATAGCTTCATGGAGTGAAGTTCAATTTCATACGGATCATGCTTCATTACTCTGGTTGCAGAATATCAAGAAACCTGAAGGGCGCCTAGCCCAGTGAGCCCTCAAAATGCAGGCTTACGACTTTGAGATCCTCCACTGTCCTGGAGCAAAACACCAGAATGCAGGCTGCTTGTTAAGACTACCAAAAATTGCAGTTACAGTAGATTTGAGTGACATATTGTACAACAAGATGCTCAGCGGAAAGTACAATGATGAGCCGCCGCAGGTCATAAAGGCTTTGAATGATATGCAAGCCAATACCTTCCAGTAGAATGGTGAGTTTTACAAGCAGATCAGAAATATTACGGTGAACTTCCTGTGACACTCAGCACGGGTTGGTATCAATATGAGCGCACATATGTCAGTCAGACATGGTGGCATATGCAAGACGTTAGAATTGTTGCACCCTCACTATTATTAGTAAATCATGAGCTTTGAAATGTTGGAAATGATATCCTGCTTCCACCAGTGCCAAGTGGAAAGGCCATTCTGCCTGAAGACTGCATAACAGTTGGTGAAACTGCACTTTGCTTGGCACACAGTTTCTATTGATGTCGTTGGTTCTCCGCCAATGAGAGATAAATGGTCCAAGTACATTTTGGTGGAGATTGACCACTTGACCAGGTAGGTTGAAGCGCGAGCAGTACAGGATTTGGGGGAAGTCACTGTGGCCAAATTCATTATGGAATTTATCTTCAGCAACATGGCTGCCTTCAATTCCTCCTTACTGACAATGGATCTAACTTCACTTCCCACATCCATCCAAAGCTAAACAAGCTTATGGCCATCCACGGGGTTCTGATGACCCTGTACCACCCTAAGTCTAGTTGTATGGTTGAGTGAGTAAATGGGACGTTGGTGAATATACTCCATATACTGGAAGCGGATCAACCATCAGACTGGAATTCCCTTCTGTTCACCACTATCTTTGAATATAACATCATTAACCATTTCACCACAGGAAAGAGTCCCTTTCAAATTTCTGTATGGACGACACCCTGTTCTTATGGCGCTGCTCTATGCCTGTGTGGAAGACACTGGTGGAATGGACCCACAATATTATCTGGTGATGCTTGCCAATACGCTTATCAAATGCAAACTGAAGCAAAATCACTCAGCTTAGCCAATAAGAAAAATAATCAGGATGCTGATCAGGTATGATGGAGTGGGCTATCCCAGTTAAAAGATAGGGATATGGTTCAATTCCATGATCAACACAGGTTTGGGCAGAAGCATAAGTTGCCTAGCATCTGATTGGGCCATTTGAAGTTATTGATAAGATAAGTGTTGGTGCTTATACTATCAAGGACCCCACAAGCAGATAAACTATAAACTGCATGCATGTGAAGTTCCTCCAGAAATAAAAGCAATAGGTGCCTTATTATTTAGTCAAATGGAGGTAATGTTGTGATTCTAATATGACTGGATAATAAGCCCTAAGTTGTTACGGCGGAAGGAGTAGAATCCGCCAAGTTTGATTATGAGTACAATTACTTGAGCGCCTTAGGATGAGGAGATATTGGGTGATAATGAATGGATTTTGTATCACTTCCAAATGAGGCAATTAGGAGATTTTGATGTATGATGGATAGTTGGTAAATCGCCTCAAATTAGTCAATTGTGAAATTAATGAATGAAAAACTGTTGGAACCAATGAGATATGATGGAACAGATTACTAAGCTGAGGAGCTTGTATTGTCTGAAGTTGCTGAGATATCAGCGAGACAAACAATTGAATAAAGGAGGTTGATGATAGTTTAAAGTGCTCAGAACAGCAAGGATCTGTTGTTATATCATATTATTTAAAAAGAGTGTCATTGGAGCAATTGCTCTAGTTTTATTTAAAGTTTATTAACTTGTCTTGAGAAAGACAATTGTCATATCATTGGTCCTATTGCTCAGTGGGCTGAACCCTGCGCAAAACCCCTTTGGCATATCTCTGAGATACCGTTGAATTTATATCAACCTCATTTATAAATAACTTTTTAAGCCCTGAACAGTTTGTTCCCAATTTTTTTAATGCGACCTCCAAGCTGATAATGGTAGAAAAGGACTAGATCACCTGGTTGGAAGGTGTGCAGAAGTTCATGCTTATTTTTAAACTAGTTTGTTTCTCTATTAGTAATAGCAGATATGTTCTCAGAAGAAAGGTCCTGAAGTTGGGTAATTCTACTGGAAATTCTATTAAGAAACATTGGGGGCGTTGGGGGAAGCTTGGTATAACATGTCCTGCACTTTAGAGGGTAGCTGAGGGATTTTTTTCACTACAACGCTTGGAAGGAAGACATCTTAATAATTCAATGATAACTTACTCTATAGGTCAGAATGGCACTAGGCAATTATTGGTGCCAATGAAGAGGGTCAGTCATGGCCATTTTCCGTAGAGTTGAAGTTATAGTACTAATCACATGCTCTACCATTCCATTGGTTGCAGGATGGTATAGAGTGGAAAATAACTGAGTGGATCCCATCAGCTCGGCTAAAACATTCACCAGTGATGATAAAAAATTCTGTCCATTATTGAAGAGAATTATGTTAGGGAACCCATGCTGGGTGATAATCTTATTATATAAAAATGTGGCGGTAGCTTTTGCCAAAATAAAAGGTAGAGATATAGCTCCAATCCACTTAGTTAAATGATCAACGGCTAGGAGGAGGAACCAATGACTATTAGAGGCTCAAGGGAGGGGTCTTGCAATGTCGATACTAATAGTATGTAAGGGTTTACAGGGTAGAACCACTGGACGTTGAGATCAGGGGTTAGGTTCAGCTTGACTTTTAAATACAAGACAGTATTCTAATAAATCTTAAATTATGATAGGCATTCCTTCTCAAACTGCATTGAGTTTTGAGCCACTAGTAAGATATCAGAATTTCCACGTGGCTGACTTGCAGATGTCCCTCTAATATGATGTCAGTTCAAGATGAAAGGTCGCATGTAGGGCACTCATTTTAGAAATATGAGTTTGTACAGTTGGCCAATTTTAGCTTGGCAATCTGCCAATTTTTTTTTCTAATTCCTTCTGAAGGGTCAGAGATTCGCCTTTCCTTAAATGTGATTGGGTTAAGAGATTATAGAGTCAATCTTACTCAGGGTTAGTTAAAGTCAACATGGGGAGCCTGGATAGGCAATCTGCATTTTGTTATATGGGCCCTGTTTGATGATTGATGGAAAAATCGTAGTTTTGAAGTTTTAACACTCATCTGGCTAGCCTCCCATCAGGATCCTTCATTTGTTGCAGTCATTGAAAGGAAGCATGGTTGTTAATTATGGTAAAATGCTCCCATCTAATATAGGGTTGGATATGCTTAATAGCCAGTAGTACATCCAAGCATTTGCGTTCTGCAACTCTATAGTTGTGTTTGGCTCTGATTAAAGTTTTTGGTATAATAGGCGATGGGATAATCCACTAGGCTTTCATCGTGATTAGATTTTATAGCTCTAATTTCCATATTGCTAGCATTGTTAGAAAGTATAAAGGGTTTATCAAAATTAGGATGTATAGTACTGGCGATGGGAGAGAGCTATGCGCAATAGGTCAAAGCCTGCTCTTACTCTTCTTTCCATTGAAAGTGTATACCTTTCTTCAATAAATAAACTAGAAGCTTGGAGGTATCAGCAAAGGGTGGAATGAACTAGCTTGATATCCCACCATCCCTGAAAACCTATACATCATGCAGGGTTTAGGGGGTACATCTTAGAAATGGCCATGACCTTGTCCATTGGGGATATTCTGGTTTTACTTATCTTATAGCCCAAAAAATCCATTTCACTCTAAACAAAGGAGCTTTTTAATGGCTTTAGTTTTCATGTTGCTTGCCATGACTGCTTAAAAACTTGCCTTACATAGCTATGTGCTCATTAAAGGTTCTCAAAAAAAACGGTAATATCGTCAAGATAAACTAGCTCAAAAGAGCGTTTCAAATCGCCTATGAGTGATTCATGGCACGTTGGAAGGTGTTGGGGGTGTTACATATCCCCTGCGGCATTTGAATAGGCTTAAATAGTCCTTCACTTGAAATGAGGGCACATTTCTCACGATCTTCAGGTGACAAGTCTATTTGCCAGTATCCACTGGCGAGATCCATAGCAAAAAATAGTGGGATCCCAAACTTATGCGTAAGAAGCATTTATACATGGCAATGGATAGCTATCCTTTTGGGTAATAGAATTGATAAAGAGGTAATTCATAACAACATGATGGCCACCATCCTTTTTTGAATCAATAAGAGCAGTGAAGCATATGGGCTTTTGGAAGGCACAAGTAACCCTGCTGCAACAGTTGCCATAACTCTAGGGCCACTTGAACTTCATCGACTTTAGATTTTTGGTATGGCTGAGATTTTAATGGAAGTGAGCCTCAGTCTTAATTTGGGGAATCACCCTGGACATTTTCCAGTTACTTAGTCATGAGGAAAAAATATCACAATACTCCTCAAGAAGTTCTTCTACATTCTGGCATTCATTAGGGGTGAGATTGTCTCCAATTTTACTTTTGACCAGAGTATTGTGGGTAGGGGATTAGACCCTATATCTTGTAAGGAGCTGAAACAAATGAAGTCAGTGATTCTTTAATAAGACATAATTTACATAAGTGATAGGGGCATACCGAGGGACTTGGAGAGTTTGATTTGTTAGGTTCCCTAATAATAAAGAGATAGATCTCCCATAGGAAGGATCCAAAATCCCAGGGCAGTGCAATGCTTCTTTGATTGAAGGGTTCAGGTGTCCACTTAGCTCCAAAACTTGACCAGGAGGGATGAGAACCTTTATCTTCGTATCCATAATAACTAGTGAGCCAGAGGGTATTGTAATAGGATGGGGGCATACAGAGGGTAACTATATTTGGCGTCCACGGCCTCAGGGGTAACTTGGTTTTTTTATCCTAAGACTTGATATTTAACTTTACAAATGAAGGAAGGATAATTGAGGAGTCATGTTCATTTTTAGGGGTTCCTTTTTTTTAGCACTAGTGGTGCCCAACTCAAAAGGGGGAGCCACCACGCATCTTTATTTGCAAATGGGCCAAATAAAGAGATTATTATAAATTAAAATTAATATGCACCTCAGCTAACAGCCTATGAATCCATATCAGAAGGTGAGGATGCTTTTGGGGAAACTTTTGTCTGGCGCCCACTTTAGCTGGCGGACCATGGCGGACAACATTGGGGTAGAGACATCAGCAACATGAGGCATAAGGAGGTATAATTGTGGGTTTTCTTTGTTGATGAGGCCGGCAGTGTCCATTGCCTCAACGTATTAAGCAAGTTGATGCTCAGCGAAAGTGATGAGAGCTGAACCACAAGAGAAAGACTTTATGCGTTGACAGGTTTTGAATAATCAGGGAAAAAAGAGAAGTTTTTACTGCATCAATGCCTGCGCAGCTCACACAAAAAGCAAGCTCTTCAATTCATACTTCTCATCTTCCTCAAAATAATGGGGAAAATTGGGGATAGGAATACCCTCAACAAGGGTCTCCATCTCCCCATGAAGTTGCTGGTGAAATAGGGTGTTGGCATGGGCAGCTAAAGCCTCAACTGCCATTTTATTGATTTTTATAAATAGGAAAACCGTTTCAAGGGCGAAAATGGCTGGGATGCAAATCGGGAGGGTCAACAAAAAACTACTCAAAAGCAAATTCTGCTTTTACATGGTTTGGCCGTTTGTCCTCATCAATACATTTGAGGCTCTCAAATGTATTTATTCAGCCAGCACTGGGCCAGCCACTAGAATTGGGGCAGTAGCAGGAGCTGATTGGCCACGTGCTTTTGACCATGGCAGCTCAGCTGAAACTGGTTCAGCCATCAACTCAAGATTCTGTAATCCAGTTGAATTTTGATTTAAATCTTTAAAATTTTTGTTTTAATTGGATGCCACTTTTGGAGCAGCGCCAAATTGCCCCAAGTTTGGAGGTGGGAGAATCGAGCCCCATTTAAAAAATTGGGCAAAATGGCTTCAGGCCTGATGCCCAAGGGATGAGCAGTGGAAGCAGCAGAAGCAGAAACCGTGGGGCACTTGCGCTTCAAGTGGTCAAGCTCAAAGCACAAGGGGCAAATGGCATGGTTGTTTTTGACATGCACCCAGAATGGGTGATCAGGGTTGGATCTGATCATGGTGGGGTAAATTGAGAGATGGGTATCATGATGAAATGGGTAGATTGTCATAAAGGTGCGATGTCTGTCCAGTTAATCCACCCCATTTGGAACCACAAACTGCAAAATGGGGTCTGCGCCGTAAATGGCTAAACCCTCTGTGAGCTCATGGAAGAGGCGTTCAGGGGAGAGATGGGAGGGCAACCCATTAAACTGGACCACCAAAGTGGCCTCATCTGGGAGCCAGGTTCGAATGGTGAGGATGGGTATTTTTTATAAATGATTGGCAGCTTAGATGCTGCCACTGCATTGTTTTCTGAACGGAAGCCAAGATCAAAGTACCCCCTAAAGGGGCAGAAGTCAATAAAGCCAGAAGGTTTAAAAACCGCCTTGCCATCTCAATGATGGCCATGCTTACATATGGGAAGGGATTCCAATATTTGACCCAGAGGCGCCTTTTTTGGGGGTTCCTTAACTATTTACTGGGAGTGCAAATATTAATGGGATCTGATAGGCTATTTGTGAAAGGTAATTTCTTTATGGTTGATAATGCAGTTGAACTCCCACATCAATTGGACTCCAATAAAAAACTTTTAATTATCATTTTCTAATGCAATAGTGGAGGCAATATTAGAAGTTTTCTGAATTGGAGAGTTAAGGCAGAATATGCCCCAACTGCCCTAGTCAACTGATTACCCGCTGTACCATATTCAACTTCTGAATCAATTTAGAGCCACTTTTAATTTCTGGATAAGTCATGAGGATATAACTTTATTCTGTGAACTAGTGTCAATTATTGCCAAGACTTTATCCTTGTGAACGACTACCTCTACTTGAACCACTGAAGAGCTGAACTGGGAAATAACAGCTAGTAAACTTTCATTGGGAATTTGTAGTGAAGCAAGTGGAGGATTTTGCCGCAGCAAAGCTCAGTGCTGTTCAATGCATTTGAAAGATTTTATCTTACAGTGATTGGCTTTCCATAGAGGAACTGACCTCCAAGTGTTTGGGTAACTGGCTAATATGGAAAATAAGAAAACAGATATCTTTGTTTTTTTGGATATAAAGTGGTACATCAATTTCTGCAGGCTCAGCTAACACAAAACATCCCAAGGTGCTGGGCATAGAAATAGAGCTAGTACAAGGGTCCTAAGGCACTTGATTTTTGTCATCATAGGGAGCCTCCTGCCCTATGCTGACTGATCTTTTTCCAACTTACGTTGAAGGATGCAACAAAAGTTTATAGTATGGTTTTCTCTCTTGCAAAAAAAGTGAATAATAATTTGGGGTAGGCGAATAGGGGGTGTAACTGCTAATACTTGGGGCTGGGGTTTATTACTATTCAAACGAGGGGCCAATAGGTTTGAGTAGGTCAGCCAAGATCTACAAGATGGCTTCTTTGATATGGAGGAAAGACGTCATGTTAGATCACCGCTTTAAAATAGAGTAATACAATAGGCATATTTTTAACTCCAAAAACGAGGCTGTGATAGCGTCATCCAATGTAAGATGTTTTTGCAACCAACGTTTGAGCTTTAAGGTAAAAACGGTGGGTGAACTCATTGATGGTCTCTCCACAATTAAGGTTTATGCCCATAAAAGTTTGCTTTTGGTTTAATAAAGTTAGTCACTCCAAAATTCCTGAAGAAAGGCAGTCTTGGCGTCATCTAAAGTATGGCAATGCATTAGATGAGGTACCATAGTGTCTTGAGCTACATGACTAAGACAGTTAGTTGGGTGTTTGAGCCGTTGGGTGTCAGTGGCTTTCCTCCATAGCACTTTCATAACAGAATAAGAAAGAGAAGATGCTCCCTTCGCCTGGGACATACTTCTCTTTGAACGACGGTTTGATTGGGTTACTGGGGGATTAACGTCTGAACAATGTGAACTTACATTGGGGGGACGTTTTTACCTAAAGAGGAACTGATTTTGCTGGACATTTCGTAAGGGTGAAGGGCGTCCAATTTATTTTGTAAGGTGTTGATATCCTCCATTATTGAGTCTACCCAATCATGGGAGGCACTAATGGCCAATTTCATGGTAATAAGTAGGTTAACTGCCAAATATCGCTTTTTAGCTCAGTAGTCACATCTCAAAGTTTGAGTTGGTGTTGCTCAATGGTGAGCGTTCTTCTCTCAACCCATATATCACAGCAGTTAATTCGTCAAGAGTGTAAGGCGTTCCTGATCCAAAGATGGATTTGACGCTAAATCTTTATTGCTCATTGTAATAATAGTCTCACTGTGAACTCAAAGGTATACTTGGCAGGGAGCTTCAGTTTCTGTCGGGACAAAGGGATTTAGACCACTTGTCCTTTATTTTTTAGGGCCAGGAGACCCTAAAGTTCCTGGGTACTAGATTATAGGTGTTACTTTCCTTGGCTGGAAAGTCTTTACTCAGGATAGAGTTCATTTTGTTTTTCTTAACTATTTACATCTAAAAATAAATAGCCGTAAGTCAAATTAATAGTGGAAAAAAATGAGTAAAGTTTATTTGATTAGAAACATCGTTATATGGGAGATCATGGAGTTTTTCTCAGTAAAACTTCAAGCGTTCTGAACTAAGATCTATACTCATTATTAATCAGTAGATTCTGTGGCATGCTAGTTACATATGTTGAACAGGATTTGATCACCACATAGATCAGGCTGAACCCCAATATAGGGGGCTTCAGGCGAGTACTATTTGATTGCATCAGTCATGGATGATCCCAAATTAGGAGAGGTATTGAAATTGGTTTGGGTATTATCCTTAATATTGAGAGGTCTTAATTTAGTTAGGTATTATTCCCGATAGTAGATTCATTCATCCTATCAGATGGGTTTGATTCCCTTCATCTGACACACATGAAACCCTGATTCAGGTAGTAATCATGAAAAGTACCATCGCTTATTGTGGGTGATCTTGGTATCCAGTATCTCCTCCACATTGTACTCCGCCTCTCCCAGGTTGTCTGACTGTATCAGCTCCAGCTTCGCTGGTATGGGGCCTTCAAATTTCTGGAGCTGTGAAAAATGTTTTCTGGGTATGCACACAATTCTTTCAGAAATTCTAGTGTGTATGCCACTTTGTTCACCAGTTGGAGAACCTTATGGGTCTTAAGTTGTTGGGTTCAAACTTCCTACCCTGTACTAAGGGTGCGTAGTGTTTGGAATTTATCAAAACATAATACCCATCTTTTAGGGGCGGAGCCTTGGAGTGATGCGCATTTGCCTTCCTCTTCTGGGCAACCACCGCCTTCTCCAAGTTGGATATCAGCATCTTCAGATTTTCTCTCATTCCAGTCACTAAACTATCCACTGAGGGGTTTATTTCCCCCAGCATGTCCCCCATCATCTGTGGGTGATATCAGTGGTTCACGTAAAAGGGGTACATGTCAGTCAAAAAATGTGCCAGGTTGTTGTACGCAAACTGTGCTATTCTCAGCTACTTTACCCAATGATCTTGTCATGTGGTGAGGTAGCAACATAGGTACTATTTGAGGGTCTGATTGACCCTCTCCTTCTGGCCATCCAATTGGGGATGGTAAGCGGATGAACGGCATGATTTAATCTTCAGATTTTCCATGAGGTGATCCCAGAACCTAAAGATGAATTGCAGACCCCTGTCTGTGATGATCTCATCTGGAAGTCCATGTCAGGTGAAGTTCTTCCTCACAAAGATTTCCGCCATTTCCTTCGCTGTGGCATTAGAAGTGCATGGGAAAAACTCAGCATATTTCATTAGTTAGTCACTAACACCATGACTGCATTGTAGACCTCTGATTTTTGGGAGCCCGAGGATGAAATCCATGCTGAGGGAGGTCTTACGGCGTTCATGCGATCTGCAGAGGTTTCAGCTTCCCTGCAGGTTTGCTTCAAGGTTTCTTTGATTGGGCACAGGTAAGGCAACACATGGTATATTCTCATACAGTTCCCTTTAGGCCGATCCAGGAGTAGTTCCAGCATATCAGTTTGATTGTTTCCCCACTTAAGGGTGTCCCGCCAGGGGGTGGTCATGACATAACTCCATTACCTTGGTTTGGAGCTTGAGCGTTAAACCTATAGGCGGTCGTGGTGCAGGATAAGGCCCCCTTCCTTCCTGTAACTCTTGTAGCCTTCTCTGGGGTCCCCTCCCTCTATCTTCCTTCTGACCTTGTCCCCAATTTTGGTGCACTGTTGGGCTGTCTGAATCCTCTCTGTCAAGTCGGAGCGCTATTCCTGTGTTAATTCAAACACTTGGGGAGGGAGAATAATGGCCGTGTTGAACATGTTTAACTCCTCCTTTGCAAAGATCATTTTTGGGTCCTGGCTAAGTAGGTCTGGGAGTAAGTTGCTCTCCTTGGGCTTGTATTATACCTTGAAGTCATACTGAGACAGCTCTAGGTGCCAGCAGGCTTGTCTCTGGTTCATTCCACGGGGCTCTTGTGGAACTCTAGGGCCCTGTGGTCAGTCCAGATCATGAACGGATGGCACGTGTCCAACGGATGATGCTGCCACTCATCTAGTGCTGCAACAATTGCCAAGAGTTCCTTGTCTTAGATGAGTAATTTGTTTCCACCATTAGAATCTTCCTGCTGAAGTAGCATACTGGGTGCGCCAAACCATCCTCTCCTGTCTGCAAGAGGAACGCCACAATGGCGAAATTTGATGCATCTGTCTCCACAATGAATGGACGGTCAGCATCCAGGCACACTAGGACTGACACTGTGAGAAGGTCCTCCTTGATGGCCTGGAACTCCATCTCTTCCTCCTCTCCCTATAAAAAAGAGACTTTCTCAGTCATCCAGGTAAGTGGGATGGCTGTTTCTGAGAGGACCTTGTTTCTCCTCAGGAAATTCACCAACCCTTAGAAACTGCGCGCCCCATCTTATCTGTTGGCGCTGCCCACTCCTTCACTGTTGTCGGCTTGTCTGGACAGATGGCCGTTCCTTTTTTGAATACAACGTTGCCTAGGAAAGATAATAAGTCCTTGTAGAACTCGCACTTTAGGGCTTTAATCGCAGGTTTGCCTTATCAGTGCCTTGAGGATCTTCCTAACGTCCTCAGTGTGCATCTCTCAGGATTTGGAGAACTTCAGGATGTTGTGCATGTACGTGACAAAGCATTTCCCAATCATGTCGTCCAGGGCATGGTCAATGGTTCTCTGGAAAACAGCTGGGGCGTTAAGACCAAACGGCATGATTTTGTGCTCATGTACCCCTAGGCGACACTTGAAGACTGTGTATTGTTGGTGCTTGGGTACAACCAGCACTTGATTGAAGGCGTCAACCAGGTCCAACTTTGATTACACTTGACTTATGGTGAACATCTTAGAGATGCTCACCATCAGTGGGATGGGATATGGATCTTTTGTGGTTATGGTGTTCAGCCAGTGGTAGTTAACACAGGGATGGAGCTCGCCGTTGGCCTTGGGGGACCAGGATTATGGGGACACCACTGGTGACTTTAAGGTGCAATCATCCCTTGCTCTAAAATATCCTTCACATAAATGTCTAGGGCTTCCCTTGCTTTGGGGTTCAGGGGGTACACTGGACTTACTTTTAAAAGCTCAGCGTCCCCTTTGATTTTGAACAAGAACGAAAAGGGGCCATTTGGGGAGCAGGTGGCGGCGACGTTCCTCTGGAACAGGTATTCATAGTCTCTGAATTCTTTTGGTACCCCTTCCATTTCCGTCCCTAGGTGCACAGAGTTCACGCCGGGCCTGCTCCTGCCTTAGATAAAGAAATCTAATGATATAGGATCTAGATCCTTGGGATGTAGCATCACCCAGACCTCCTCCAGATTAGAGTGTGGGGAGTACTTGTGCCACAATCTCATATCCAGAACGATGGGGTGGGGCAGGTTCTGGATGGCACAAAATTCTTCCCAAAAGTGGTGGAGTCCTGTTGAAGCTTTATCCTTGGCTCAATATCCCAACATTCTGATGACTTGAAGGTGTTCACAAGATTACAATACCCTTTTCTCGCTTTTGTACTTTCAATTTTGTGGCTAACTCCCTGTACAGGTAGTTTTCCTCAGCTCCCGTGTCCACAGGCGCCCACAGCTTCTCAATCTTGACCCTTTTCCCTTCTTTCACTTCAAAGTAAATGAAATAAACAGATAAGATGAACCGTTTCTTTTATTGAGCAAAGAAATGTGAGTGGGGGTCGGGAGAAGTTTATAAGTGGGCCCATCCAAGCCGCTGGGGGTTGCTTGTGCAGGAGCCCAGGGAGAGGGGTGGTTTCACTGGAGACCAACTGCTCTTGTTGCCCCACATGGTTTGAGATGAGCTCAGACTCCACACGTCATCCGCAGAATCTACTATGGTTCCCAGGAACAAGGGCCCTGGCTTGGGCAAAGGCAAGCTGGCTCTCCACCTGGGAGGCTACAGTGCTTCATCCAAGGTTGCCCCAGATGGATACCAGCCATGGCCGTGAAGATATCTAGACTAAGGCTCTGTCTAAATATCCGTGCAAGCTGGGAGGGAGTCACATTTTCAGCTTTGTCTAGAGTCTGGAACATCTGGGCGTAATCCTTGATGGTCATTCTCCCTTGGCTGAGGGACAAGAGCGCTGACCAGGCGATGTCCTGAGAGTCATTTGGGGTGGCGGCTCTTTAAACAAGATGAAGGCAGTCCTCCAGAGAGGTTGGAAGGGCTGGATGTGTTTCTAAGAGCTCGGTGAGCCAGATGAACAGGTTTTTCAGTAGGTCTGATATCACCTGGGAGATCTGGAGGGATGCTGTCATAGTCCCCCGGTGGCCATGGTGAGGTAAGCCTGCAATCTAATGCAAGAGAAGGCTTCATGCATTACAATCAACTCCTCCAGGGTCAATGCTTGTCTAAACTCTGACGTGGCATCAACAGGTTGGATATAAGCAATGGAGTTTCTTCAGGATGGGAGGAGGTGAGCAGCTTCCCTTAGCAGGAACAGGATGGAAAAGATAATCATCAGGAGGGTGGTTGTGTGCACATATCAAGCGGGCAAGGCTCTCTCATCTGGTTTCCCCAAACTATCCCTTAAAAGGGAGATGAGGTTAAATGAACTTCGTCTAATGTGACGAAAGGGGTCCTTCCACATTGCCACGGAACAGTTGGGCAAGAGGGCCCAAGTGAGGGCCCAAAAACAGGAGAGTGCAGATGTAGTCAGACTCTTTGTTCATTGGCTTGGTGAGCAGTTGTTGATGTATCCTTGGAAAATGGTAAGGATGATGCTAACGCTGAGTAGTATGGTCTGTCCGCTGGAGAGAGCGTACAGAGAGGCGACTGCTCTGTCAAAGTCTGAGTAATAGTCCATTTTGAGCTCAAAATCCAGGGTTTTTCTATATCTCAATAAATGGTCTTAAGCTTTTAAAGTATTTTATCTTGATTTTAAAGGTTTTTATTTGATATATTAGAAGACGAAGTTTTTTAAACACCTTCGCTTTGTTGTTTTTATATTATAGAATGGGGGATATGGGGAAATTGGATCCCACGGAGTCTGCAGGCGGTGGGCTATCCATGGGCCTATTTCAAGAATCTCAGCCCCCAATTTTCCCATCTGGGCCCATTCTAAACTGTTCGTTAGGCACCCCAGGCGTTACAGAAACTTTTCTTTAATTAATTTTATTTGTTGAGGATGAATCTGAGCACAGCATTTCCATTTTACCCTTATCAAAAACTCTTAATTAAAAAATTCATCAAACCTTTCTGGTGGCTTCTGCTTCATTTGGCTGCTACTCTCCTCTATTCTTGACAATTCCATTTTTGGTGTAATTCAGCCTGGCAGCCCCTGATTCTCTAAGCTGCCCTTTGCATGGCTCTCAATATTCTCATCTAGCGGCAATTTTGGCTTAGAAAGCTCCTGATTTTCTGATCTGCCTTTTGCCCTGAATCTTGACGTTTTTATTTTAGGCATAATTCGGCTTGGCAGCCCCTGATTTGCTGGGCTGCCCTTTGCTGTTGTCATCATCATTCAATATTCATTAGATTTTGGGTTGGCGACCTTTGATTAGCCAATTTCCATTTACATAAGCCCTTGCCATCTCCGCTTCTAGGTTTAATCAATTTGTTGGCATCTTTTTTGTCAGGGTGCATTTTTGGCGGGTTGTTTCCCTCAAACCCTACGATTTTATTATTACTATTGATATTATTAAAAGCCCCTTATCTCCGCCTTAGGGGGATCAGGGCTATGAGGCGGTCAGGCAGCGCCTTGACTGTCACAGACCACGCCTATTGTGTCTCCCATGGTTTTCATCCAGAAGTCTGATGTGATGTTGTGCCCCTGCGTGGACTATGGGCATCTAAATAATTTTACTGACATATTCCCTACCCCTCCCCCAAAAGTAGATAATTAGCCAGGAGATTGCTAAATCCTGGGTGTTCTTGGCTTGACCTTATGAATGTGTTCGACCAGATTCAGGTGGTAGAAGGTAAGGAGTGGCTTACAGCGGTTCATACAAAGAGAGGGATCTTCCAGTTCCATATAGTGCATTTTGGCTTGAAAAACGCCCCAGAAGCATTCCAGTGGATGATCAATGACGTTCTTGGTGACCTTCAGTTCAACTGTGCATTGGTATATATTGACATTATTATTGTACATTCCCTCACATCCAAACAGCATGAAAAGGACATGGAGGCGGTGTTGGAAGCGTTGCACAAAGCTGACCTCTATATAAAGCCCTCCATATGCGAGTTCTTCAAGGAGGAAGTTACCTTTCTTGGATACTTGGTCTTGAAGGATGGCTATGAGATTTCACCCAGAAAGCTTGAGGCAATATTAATGTGACCCACCCCTACCACTCAAAAGCAGTTGCGTATTTTCCTGGGTACAATATATCTAAAAAATTCCACCCTGCCCTCTTGCAGCTGATGGCCCACTGCATCCCTTGACATGCAGAATGTTCCATTCTATTGGATGGAGGAGTGCAACGGGAATTTGACGCCATCAAGGAGGTGTTTATGGCACCACTCATTCTTTTTTGGGCTGACCTCACCAAGCATTCTATCATAGCATGTGACGCCTCATCAGCCGCTGTAGGAGCAGTACTGCTTCAAGAACTTTTGAGTGGAGCACCTGGTCACATTTTTTTCCACAAATTCATTGCATCTGAGCAGTCCTAAGCCATTTGTGATAAAGAGTTGGTCGTAATAGCCTGGTCGCTGGATTACAGGTGGTACCTTCTTCAGGGGGCGCCACATGAGTTGATCGTATGGATGGATCATTAGGCACTGATGTACTTTTGGAAACCACAGAAGCTTGCACACTGGCAAGCTCATATGTTCTGGGACTTGTGAAGATTTAATTTTAGTTACAAGTTTGTAAAGGGTGCAAACCTTAGCTCGCTTAACATGTGAGGTGACTCACTGCTCAGGGGGTCTACTCCGCACAAATTAGGCATCAGATAACCTTTTCTAAGATCACAATCACCCTCATAGAGAAAAATTTTCTCGGATGCTCCCCTTTGTAGCATCAATCTCTTTGGTAAAGTTTGAACCCATGGCGAATCTTTTTTTGACACTCTTAGACATTTTCATTGTATGTTAGCTCTTAAGACTTATTAGAAGCCAATCCAACCTCTCCCTTGGCAGCTAGGCTCCAAGGTATCAGCAATAGAGATTATATTTATTCAAACAGAGCAGATCTCAAACTGGTTGCTTTACTCTGCGCACTGACTAATCCCAGACTGGAGACTGATTTTTAGCTCTTTAAACCACTATAACTAAAAATAAAGGGACAAAACTGAGATTTATGTGGAAGAGTTCTTTGTAAAATAATAAGTGAAGTATAAAATACTAAAAAGGGATAAATCAAGGTTTAAAAATGAATAAAATAATACAAACAATTGGTAATATGGAATTCAATATGGGGGATTTTCAAGATCCCCTAGTTAGATGGCGTTAAAAATCTTCTTAATGGCCTCATCCATTTAGCCAGTTCCTGTAGCTGCAAACTCCTTCTTGCGGTGGTTATCCCTGAACCTGGATGTCCAAGAGCCTTTTCATTATTCCATGTTTCTGGGTGTTGAGTGATTTTCTCTTCTTGAAATATGATTTTATTACCAAATTTGGTAATACTCTGGTTGGCATCAGGTTTGAGCGATGGTGCTCCTACAATGCACCTCATATCATGGTTTTAGGCTAACACAAAATCGAATGGTTTCCAAATTTGGTAATATTTAGCATCAAGCCTCAAACGCTCTCATTGAGTTAATTTGGTTGAGTAATTGGCATGTCATTGGTGGAATGTAAATTATTTCAGCCCCACTAAGGTATAAAAGAGGCTAATTTTCATACTAATTCTGGGCGACGGCATCATCATTACTTATTAAATCCTCTGATTCATTAGGGCGAAAATTTATTTTCATGATGTCAATTTGTTCTTAGTAAAAAAATTCTCGCTCAAATCTATAAAAGGGGCTTGTTTGCCCTCATCTGCGGTGAGTTGGTCACCTAAACCTCCACCAATTTAGGGTTACTTCTACTCATTCCACTAGTCATGAATCAATATGTTGAATCAGTCGCAGCCTCATCCATGAAATGTGTCTTAAATATTCTCTCTGATCTGCTGAGTGGCAATCCTTCCAGGAGTCTGATAGAAAAAGAGATGCTGGAGTTGACAACGGTGATCCCTTCTGCTCAGATTCTCACAATTATTCATCTTACAGTTTTGAGGGCTGACTGGGTGCCGGAGCTGCCATTGGTATCTTGGGTGCTGTCAGGTAAACCTCCTGTGAGGAAGGGTTAAAGCCATTATACCAGTTATGCCCCGTGCCATAAGTGTACCTATCTCTTAGTGATGGAAGGTCAGCTTATGTTCCAAAACTAGATTTAGATGCCTCCCAAACTCTGGGATGAATTCATCTGCACTCACCATGATCCCTGGCGGTGGGTCACCACAGGCACAAGAAGTGCCTCAATCTGATAAAATGATCATCCAATTGGCTGGGCATCTCCAAGGATGTGCCTGTATAGATCCCAGTTATTTGAGTTGCGTTCACGCTTAGTCAGACAGATTGTAACTCACAGTTTCTTTCCAATACATGACATATGAGTTGGGAGCACCAGCCATGTCGCCGACCACATGACTGATAGTCCTGTGGAGAACCACCCTCTCGCCCATGAGCCATTTCCCAAATTTCCAACACATTTGCAGACTAGAGTCCCAGCGATGCTGCAAGCGAGCAGTAAGGCCTGTCCCCATGATATTGCCGCGAATGAGGCCAAAGCCTGGCCTAGCTCACTCACTGAGCTCATGATACAGGTTATTCTTGAATAAATTACTTATATATATACATAAAACTTCTTTCTAGAGCAAGCAAACTTAAACTATATTTGTGTTTTTCCAATTGAGAAAATGAAACTGTATTTGCAGTTGCATTTTCTAGTTTTTTAAGCATTTCTCACGAGTTTGATATATTAAATTCTAAATTAAGCTTTTGAACAATAACCACACTTTTGCACATGCCAATATTGAGTCCCACATAATGAAATCTTGGAGGAGTTGAGATACTGGGTGTTTGATATACCAGATCAATCCTTGTTTGTGAATCCCCAAGTTCTTACCTACAATATTCCATTATGAGTGGTTCTCATAATTAATCCGATTTCTGAAATCTGACCTCCAAATTTGTGTGTGAATTCAAACCAATATTTATGAGGTCGATGTGCAGATCTGGCTGGCCCCAATCCGTCACATTACCCTTTGTGAATCCAAAAACTGCCAGATCTTCTTGGGGCAGCGGGCACAGTCCTCTGGTGTTTGCCAGGTCCTTCCTTCACTGGGTATCCATTCCATTTTACCAGAAATTGTTGGCAACCCCTGACCTAACGCTCCTTCAGAATCTGCTCAACCTCATATTCCTGGTTGTTCTCCTCTCATGGGTTCAGTGACCTAGGCCGCTCTCATCCTTGCCCTTGGAATCCTCGAAGCTAAACCTATGGATAACTAGATGGGCTTTCAACCCTTCCAGGAAGTCCAATTCAAATGCTAACTTGTTAATAACCTGGATCACCATATATGGGCCTAAGAACTTTGGTCCAAGTTTCAGGCTCTTCACCGGTACTGCATAATTCTTTGCCGCCACCAGTACCCAATCCCCCTGGAGCAAGTGATGGGTTTGGCGCTCTTCATTGATCCGCATATTGTTTTTGCCGCGCTGTGGCACTCTCCAGGTTGGTTTGCAATTTTCTTCTGATCTTGTCCATTTTTTTGGGATAATTCATCCGTCCCCTGGCATACTCCTCCTTTTGATCCCCCATCCAACGCCAGATTGGATCCATGGTTAGCAAAAAATGGTGACATTCCAGTCGATGATTGATGGTGGTTATTGTATGCAAACTGAGCGAGGCAAATCCATGTAACCCAATCATCCTGCCAGTTGGGGACATAGCATTGGAGGTATTGCTCCAGTATTTGGTTTACCCTTTCTGTTTTCCTATTGGACTGGGGATGGTATTCCAAAGCCCTAACATCGATGAATCCCCCCTTGGGTTGGGACCATCTAGTACTAAAAAAAAAGGTATGCCAAAGCCCTACATGGGCGAATTTTTAAATTATTGAGCAGGCTAGACCAGAATTTCAATATAAATTAGGGACTGTGATCCAAAATGATCTCTTCTGGTAGGCCATGATGGGCAAATATCTCATCAATAAAAGCCCTTGCAGTGTCCTTGGCTGAGTTTTTTGAATTTCATGGGAAAAACTTGGCATATTTTGTTAACCAATCGACGAAAACTATTATCACATCCTTCCCTTGGATCTTAGGTAACCCTGTTATGAAATCCATGCTGACTGACCCCCACGGCTGATTTGGAATCTGGAGTGGGACTAACTTACCCGCGGGTTGCTTTTGTGAGGGCTTTGAGTGCGCGCAAATCAAGCACTTCTCCACATATTTTTTATATCTTTTTGTAGGCCAGCCCAGGAATACTTCCAGAGCACCAAGTCAATCATCTTTGTGACCCCTGGATGTCCCGCCAGTGGGTGGTCATGCGATGCCTGCAGCACTTCCCACTGCAGTGATGGGTTTGGAACCCATATCCATGAGTCATGTCATATTATTCCATTTTTCCTTCCATATGTACAATGCAGGCTGTGCCGCTGGCCCTCTGCTGTTTCTGCTCATAACTGTTGCCCGAATGAAGACCTCCTTTGCTTCCTTTGGATCTCCCCTTCCAGTTCATCCTCTTCACTCACCATCATGGCGAATTGGTTTCCCAGAGCATGGTTGCTGTGTTGTACTTCTCCAACTCAGTCTTCTTGTATGCTAGCCCCACATCCTGGCTCTACTAATTGGCTATGGTGTTAATGGCTCCTGGATGGTATTGCACTTGGAAATCATAATGAGTCAGCTCCACGAGCCAACATGCTTGGCGCTGATTTATTTTCCTGGGCTCTCAGTAATATTCCAGTGCCCGATGGTCTGTGCATACTACAAAGGGGTGACAGGCATACAACAAGTGGTGCTGCCACTCCTGAAGCACTGCAACCACCACCAGTAGCTCCTTGTCATATATCAGGTAATTTGTTTCTGCAGGGATCATTTTTCAACTAAAATAACACACCAGGTGCCTAACCAGTCTTCCCCCTTCTGTAAGTTTACTGCTCCTAATGCGAAGTTTGAGGCATCTGTTTCACAATATAAGGTTTTCCCGGATCTGCATGGGCAAGGACTGGCGCTGAAATGAGCCGTTCTTTCAGCAGGGTGAATGCTCGATCCTCTTCTTTCCCTTCATACAAATGGTACCTTCTGCGTCAGTTGTGTAAGTGGCAAGGCTAATTCCAATAGATTCTTGATGAACCACCTGAGGAAATTTATCATCCTAAGAAAGCTTCTCACCCCTGTTTGATTGGTTGGAGCCTTCCATGCGTGAAACGCCTGGATCTTCTTGGGGCATACCCCCAGGCCTTTCCCAAATATCATATTTCCTAGGAACCTGACTGACTCCCAGTTAAACTCACACTTTGAAGGCTTCAGCCATAATCCTGCCTCAGCCAACGCCTTCAGGACCTCCCGCACATCCTGTACATGAGCCTCCTTGAAGCGTGAGAGCACCAGGATGTCATCCATATAAGCAATACAACACCAGCCAATCAACTGATAGAGTACTTGGTCAATCATTTGTTGAAATACTGCCAGGGAATTTTGCAGCCCAAATGGCATGACTCAGTATTGGAACATCCCAAGGTGGCACTTGAGAGCCATGTATCTTTGGTGCTTTGGCCTCACAGGTACATGGTTGAAAGCATCTGCCATATAAAGCTTGGTGAAAATGTTGTATCCTGTGATCATCAGCAAGATATCCTCCATTAGTGACATTGGGCAAGGGTCCAGTTCTATGACCTCATTTAACCTCTGATAGTCCATGCATGGCACTAACTCTCCACTCGCCTTGAGCACTAGCAACACTGGAGATACCACAGCTGATTTTGATGGCTTGATCAAGCCTTCACTCAACATCAAACTCACGTGATTTTCTAATGAAGCTTTGGCTCATTCATTAAACATATAGACTGTACAACCATGAGGAGGTTGGACCCTTCCTTAAACTGGAAATAGAATGCAAATGGCCCAGTGGGGGAAAACAACAAATCCTTCTTTGGATCAAAGATCCCCACAAAATCTTGGTATTCGGCAGGTAAGACCTCTTCCTGCATGACCCAGGGTTCAAGGCTCATCTAACTTCTTGTTTCCCACTAACAGACTCCACAACATTGGTGGGCCACTCCTGGGGTACAGGGTAATGGTACTGGCAGGTACATCGATCTGGGGTCTGAACTGATGCCACCAGCGCATCACAAACACTACTGGATGGGCCAGGTTCTCGATTGAATAAAACTGCATCCAAAACCTGAATGGGGCCTGCTGTACCTTCACCAAAAGGCATACGCACCACGATGGCATCCTCTGTGAGGCATTGGCAAAAACCACCACCGGTCCTTCCTGCACCTGCAGCTTCAAACGCTCTGCCAATGCCAGTTCAACGTAATTCTCTTCTGTCCCAGTATCTATCAGGGCCATTGCCCTTTCTATTCCTCCATCTCTATGCAGCTCTATGAGGATAAATAGGTGAGAATAAAGTGAAGAAGGTGATCTATTTTTAGATGAGTCTTTCACTTGCGAATTTGCTGATGGAAACTTTGACATATTCCCTTGGCGCCCTCCCCTTGAACATTTCCCACGTTTCTTGGGGCTGGGTGCCACCCTCCTTGACTGGAACGGCCGCTTACCAGGGATTGTCCCTTCCCAGGTGACATTGATTCCTCCCACTGGTCCCATGCCAGTGCTAATTGTTTTGACTCGAACTGCTAAAGCCGCCTCCTCCCCCAGCGTTGCTTGGACCTTTGCTGCTGCCAAAGCCGCTAGAAAATCTGGCTGCAACCCATGGCGGAACGTTTGTGAGGACTTGGAATCCGTAGCCTGTGCCACTTTTGCCAATGGATGGAAGACCCATGCATACTCCTCTACAGAGCTAAGTCCCTTGCTGACTGATAATAATGCCGACCAGGACTCATCTTTTGCTTTGTCCAGACATGCTGCCCGGTCAATCATCTCCATACACTCCTCCATGGAATTTGGCAAACTGTCTTGTTCCTCAATGAGTTCCTGGAACCATCCCGCCAATTCCAGAGGTAATGCATCCACCACCTGGGCTAGTTGGAGCACAAGAGGGGATTCCCCCTCCGTCACCTGCACCAACTGTGCCTGGAACTGGATCCATGCCATTACTTGGTGAAGTTAATCTAATGCCTCCATAGATAATGCCACGCGTCTGGTAGGTTTTTTTGGCTTCGTTTGGACCACTATGGTTTGCTGAGTTGTTGCCCCCATAATTGTCCTACTTTTCATAGCAAAAATGCCAACGAAAATCCTACCATAATCACATTCAAGAGATGTCAGTTTTATTCCTCCCTGATGGTAACCACCACTTCTTCCTGGGGCCCCCACAAAACAGAAAGGAAGGTATTTGAGTTTTTGTTTTATGTAATGCACAGGTTCTTGCTAATACGTGACAAATGAGTTGGGCAGCACCAGCCATGTCGCCAGCCACATGACTGATAGTCCTATGGAGAACCGCCCTCTCGCCCATGTGCCATTTCATGAACTTCCAATGCATTCACAGACTAGAGTCCTGGCGATGCTGCAAGCTAGCAGTAAGGCCTGTCTCCATGATAGTGCCGCAAATGAGGCCAAAGCCTGGCCTAGCTCACTCACTGAGCTTGTGGTTTGGGTTATTCTTGAATAAATTTCTTATATAAATAAAACTTCTTTTTAGAGCAAGCAAACTTAAGCTTTATTTGTGTTTTTCTGATTGAGAAAACGAAACTGTATTTGCAGTTGCCATTTTCTTGATTTTAAAGAATTTTTCACAAGTTTAATATATAAAACTTTAAATTAAGCTTTCAAGCGATAACCACATTTTTGCATGTGCTAATATCAAGTCCCACATAATGAAAACTCAGAGAATTTGAGATACCTAACATTTGATACATCAGATCAATCCTTGTTCATGAATCCCCGAATTCTTATCTATGATTTCTGTTATGAGTGGTTCTTGTGATTGTTCTGACTTCTGAAATCTGACCTCCAAATTCGTGCATAAATTTGAACCAATATTTACAAGTTCGATGTGTTGATTTGGCTGCCCCAATCCATCACACAGATCAGGTAGTAATGGCATTCTGCATCCCTGCAGCAGGCTCAGGGCCTATAGACTTTGGTGTTTATTGACTTCAGTTCTGAGTACCCCGTTCTGATAGGCTTGACATGATTATGTTAGTAGACCGCTATAACAATCTTCCCTCCATATTCCTCGTATGGCCACCATTGCTTCCAAGGAGATGGTTCAGCTTTTTGTCCGCCATGTCTTCTCAATGTTTGGCATACCCGGGAGGGGTAAGTGATTGGGGGCCGCAGTTTACAGTGTGGTTTTGGACCGCCATTCTAGCTATTTTGAAGATCTATCCCTGCTGGTCTATGGTGTATCCTCCCAAGCTGTAAGGGCAGATAGAAAGGGTTATCCAGATCCTCAAACAGTACCTCTGCTTTCATGCTTCTGCTCCATAGAATATTTGGGCGGCCAAGCTCCCCTTGGCGCAGTTTGCATACAACAATGCCACTCATTCATCAACGGGGTTTTCCCTATATGATGCTACCCTGGGGTACACCCCCTCATTCCTTATTGCCCCGTGTCCTCGCCCCAAAGTCCCTACTGCTGAAGAGCAGATGCGGCATATTCAAAGTACCCAATCTCTAGTTTGGGGTCACTTGACAAAGGCAATCAGTGGTTACAAGTGCTTTGCTAATTGCAAATGGCTATTTGTCCATGCGATTATAGTGGTATAACAGGTGCTGCTGGATATGTGCCACTTGTGGTTGAAAGTCCCCTCGTGGAAGTTCATGAGCAAGCGTTCTAGTCCTCAAATGTTGAGGAGGATCTTAGCAATGGCTCCTACTCGTTGGCCCTTCGCCCCATTGGAAACAACACTTGGTCTTCCATGCTTCTCAGTTGTCCCATTTTAGGGGCAAGCACTGGCTGACCCAAAACCTGTGGTGTCAAAGCGTTGGGAGATGCGAAAGTGGAGGCCATTTTGGCGTCACAGAAATCCCGTCGCTTGGTGCTTTATCTGGTAGCTTAGAATGATTTCAATTATATGAGAACAGCTTGCGAGTGCCTGTGATAGTGTGAATAGTCACAAATTAGTGGAGGCCTTCCACACCGCCCATCCAGATGCTCCTCAGCCCCCTCAGAAGGTTGCAACTATAATGGCAATAAAGTTACTCAAGGTCTACAAGAATGTTGTGCTTTACCAGGTTCCCGGTGAGGGAGATCCTAGTTCAACAAGGGAAGGATAATGTAAGCCTTGAGGAACATCCCTGAGGCTGGACTGAAAGAACTCTCCATATTGAACAAAAAATGGAAAGAAGCTGGTAGCCATTCCTCTCGTCACCCTGGGTGACTTGGTCCACGTAAGTAGATGAGATGTGGGTAACAGCATATCCCCTGAAAATTGCGTTTCTTCCGCATATTCTCACCACCAAAGAGTTTTTTTAGTAAAAGCCTGAAAGTTTAACAGGAGGTGGCGGTGGGTAAAAGCCATTTCCATAGGAAGACAAGTTGCTTGTGTCCCCAAGAGGTGGCCTCTATAGGTTCAAGTTCCGCTGGGGAGTTTAAGTTGAATTCCAGCAAAACATAAATATCAAAAGTTGTTTTAAGGATTGAAGACCCTCATCCGCCAATTTTTACAAGTAGTTTTTCAAATAATCCTGTCTCCAACAGGTATGGGCGTAGTCAACCCTTTTCCCTACCCAATGGGGCCAGCCGTATGTGGCCTGTCTATGTGTGTAACCTTCTATCTCTGGAGGCGTCATCATCATCGCGCCAAGTGCAATCATAGTGAAATGAATATCCTCACAAGAAAATGATGCCAATCAGACCAGGAAGGTCAGATCTAAGTTTGTATTGGAAAATTAGTTAGAATGATGATCTGCTAGGACTGAATTGCAAAATACTCCTGACAATAGTGCACTTAGCTCCAGTTCCCTATTTATTGAATATATAGGGCATCAGTTACTAAAAGATACTGCTGTTACTCCATTTTATTCCCTTTCCACATTTTTTGTATACAAAAAAATCTTAAAACATCCAGATTTGTTTGGGAGGTTGAACGTTATGTGAAACATTTAGTGGTGGTGATTTTTGATTCTGGAATTTCCTGGTTAGTCCTTGCAGCAGCCTTCTGCATTATCCATCCATTAATATGTATGGCTGTACATGAGGTATTCTGGCTGGGGTTCTTGGTGTTCACTCACCTAGAGTTCCAGTCCAGTGTTATTATCAGCATTCTTCATGACATGTGGGCCCAGTTCAATCCCCTGTTCTATATGAGCAATGGGGCACTATCCACAAATTGTTCAATATTCTGCTGATAATATTGGGTGGTTGACATTCTGCCAGAGTGCCTTGAGGTCACATTTGACAGTAAACAAGAGGTCAGGAGGCGCGGGTGGATCATAGTGTCAGTTCAGAGGGTGGAGACAGGTGGTTATAATCCTTCCATTATGGACAAAGGTGTGGTGGTGGGGGCTGAGGCTGGGGCCACTCCTTTTGTATGGGAAAGCGTGGTAAGCTTGTGCCCCCACCTGCTTTTGGGCCAGATGTGCCTGGTTAAAAATATGCTTGAGGATGGCTTTAGGAAGTGGCCTGGGTGGTTCATCATACACTCTCAAATGGACATTGGCAAGGCTCAAGGGAGTCCCAGGGAGGCTTCTAGCAACTGGCATAGGGCTGGAGCCCACTGTGGCATAGGGGTCTCATCCCAGCAGATGATAGGTTTGAGAGCTGATGAGTAGTGAGGTCTAATGGGTCTGCATGTCTAAAATTCACAGGAAACATTTGCTGTGGAGTCAGAATATTGTTGACAGGGCAGTGGGCGGATAATTTGATCCTTATATCCAGCAACAAAGTACTAAGTTGGTTAAGATTCCAATATGACTAAATGATAAGCTATAGTTCCTGCAGATTATAATTTAGATTTAAAGTAAGCCTATAGAATGAGAAGTAGATAAGTTAATGCAATTCGAATTAATTAAAGCAATCATGGTTCAGCAAATTGAGGGAATTACTCCAAAGTCACAATGTTCAAATGAACCCCTTAGATTGTAGCAAATAGGGATTTACTAAGCGGAGCATGTTGAATCTGGTGAGGAATACCAAGGATTGATAGTTTAGCGTGAGAGTGAGAAGAGAGAGTAATTTTTTATGAAGTAAGAGAAGAGTAGGAAAAGAGGAACGGAAAGAGGCATTAAGTTTAGTATTAAATAAAGTGTTATCATCAGGGCAATAGCTCCTTATAAAGTCACTTTTATTTTTAAGTGTAGAGGGCCAGCAATCCTCATATTGCTTGTCGTTTCTCAGTGGGTCTTACCCTGTGTAACTTGTTCTGAGGAATCAAGAAAATTTGCCAAAAGTTAACAGTGGTGCTCACTACAGGGGGCCCATTGATCAACTTATTAAATTAACTTCATACTTGCCACTCAATGGCACAACCGGTTCCCCTATGGGGTATTGCCCCATCCTATTGAGTTATCGCAATATGCGGAACTGGAGCTTGTGTTTGATACACTACTTCAAGCTCAAAAAATGCTTTTTGACGAAAATAAAAATATAACTGATCAGCTCTCTATGGCTTTTCACCAACTGCACCTGGTAAATGGCTGAATTAACCAACTTATTGACCTTGTGGGTGACACTACTGAGCAGCTATACTGTGCAAAGTGTAAATTGAATGAGGTTGTTATGGAGGGAGAGGTCTGCAGTGACAAGCTGCCCCCATTTCATCATAATGGAAACACACACAGGTTTTTAAGTGGTTTGCTTAACAGTGGAGGGGGCTTCCAATCAGCAGAAAGCTAAACTGTTGTTATCCACTTTGGATGTTGCAAGTGCTGATCAGGTCATATGTTACCTTAATAGTGTACCGTAACATATCAAAAGGTGAAGGAGACTGTGATCCATCTGTTTGGGGGCAAGGCGAAAATGGCTCAATGCAAAGCAGAGTTTTTGACTATATCATTCCAAAAGAATTAGTCTTTTGTGCAGTTTGTGGAGTAGTTCATGACTGAGGCTCATGTGTTGTTGGGTAGTGAATATCTTATCTAATGAGGAGGTGGGCATTGTGATGACAGTGGCTGTCAAGCCATTACAAGAACTGTACAATGCTATGTCATACATTCTTTGAGAGCATTGTAGTAATCCAGCTTATCGATGCTCGCTGGTGCTTACGCCACTGGATCCCACAAATGTTCTAATAAAATAAGTAAAATAAGCTATAATAAAAACTTGGTTTTTTATAATGGTTTATTAGAAGCGTGGGGTAGTAAAGGGAAAAATGATCCCCTTGATATATGACTGATCTGTATTATTAGTGTATCCAGGGTTGAGGGGAATTTCAACAGTAATTTTGGAACGGCTTATTACCATCTGAATTAGGAAATTTGGGGGGTTCAGCCTATTGAAGCTCAAAATACTCACTTCATTTTGGCTGAACGATGGCAGGGGAATTGTTATTGGCAAAAATGTACCCATGAGGTAACGTAGCTATAAACTTCACCCAATACCCATTTAAGATATTTATTGCACCTTGGGGGACCCCCGCCAAGCCTATAAAAGGGGATGGTCCTGCGTAGGTGCTTTGAAGAACCTGGTTGTATTTGGGGAGGTACCTTTCAATGATCACCCCAGGGTCTGCTGCATGGTCAAAGTTTTTGACCGCTCAATGTTTTGGTTCTTGCCCAAGTATTATTTGAAATCATGTTACCCTGATTAACTGGGTTCCACCAAGATCCACCAGGGTCTTCTGGTCGATAACATCATTATTATTATTATTTAAATTGCTTTTAGGTTCATCGCAAATTTTTAAATGGCAGACATTTCCCCTTTTTGGCTGATTTCAACCTAAGACATTCTTCCTCTGCAGCTGAGAGGCAAATGTCCAACAAGGATGTTGAGCTGCTAAAAATCGTTAGTCATTTACATCAGCTATCCATCACTTTTAGTGCTCCCAATATGGAGTGGAAAGCCCCTGCAACTGCTAATGAATCCCCACTGGATATGGGCTAACAACGACTTGAATATGATCTTCTATAGAATACTTGTTCACTTAATGCTCTGATAAGTCCTTTCCACCCCCATTTTACTCAGCCAGTTCGCCCTTGGCCATATTACAATCCAGCAATTAATTTCAGAACTTGGTCTATGGGGGAATGCAAAGTTGTATGCCTTTTACTAAAGCTTGTTTCTCATGCGGCCAACGAGGCCATTATGCAGCTAGCTGTCCAGGCAAACTGGATGTCCATGCGGTATCAGTTGCCCCAAATGAACAGGGAAAAGGGCAAGCAGAGTAGATATGGAACGCTCTACTTCCATTAACTAAATCCTAATTATCCCTGAGGATTCTCACAAGTCGCTTGAGGTTGGTTTTGGGACTCAATCTGACAAATTATTATATCAACAAATCCCTTACGATATATTATCCTTAAGCTGAGGGAGAGATCAAAATAACACAGTCATGGAGTTCTGCTGAGAGGTGCAAAAGCCATACATTTGGCAAATACTTTGAGAGGAATGGTACTGTTGGTGGCGAACCATAAACACATGTTGCAGCTTTAGAGTGGGTGGAAATGACAATTCCAGTAGAGAAAAGTTCCCAGGAGTAACCACATGTCAGCGCTGGTATTCTCACTTTTCTGAATAACCAAAATCCCTTGATGTTTATGTAATAAGCACCAACGGTTCTTATAAAAAGTGTACATACTGTGATGTTTTTGTATAAAATAACAAAATTGGGCGATTTTCAATACTGGCGCTCCTGTCAATATAATTTCCACCAAGCTTAAAGCTAAGCTTCCGATGAAGCCTGATGTGGAACACTGGGTAGTGTATGGGACCGCAGGGGCACAGAGCACTGTGTTGAAGGCGCTTACAGCGTGCTACCTTTGAGGTTTGGGTCAGTTGTGGCATCTGCTGGTTGCAAAAAATGCTGGAGTTTTTGAGACACCGTTACTATTGGGAGAGTATTCACTATGGTGTGCTTGAAACAATTAGCTGCTATCACCAGTGACAAGTGGAGAAACCGTTCCAAAGGAAGACCACCTATCAGGTGGTTATGCCTTGTTTCACATGGCATACTGTTTTCTGGATGTGGTGGGGCCTCTGCAAACTGGCGCAAACTGCTCCAAATATATAATAGTAGCCATTGACCATTTGATATGATGGATGAAAGCAAGGGCGATCAATGACTTAGGGGCTTTTACCACCACCAAGTTCATCCTGGAGTGTGTTAGTCAGCGACATGGCTGTCAACAAATTATCCTCATAGACAATAGAACCAATTTCATATCTCATATCTTGCCCATGTTGAATGAACTAATGGCAATATGCAGGGTCTTGACTACACCCTAACACTCCAAATTTTAATTGAATGGTAGAATGGGTTAACACGTCCTTGGTAAATATTTTATGCAAGCTTGTAAAGGATCAGCCTCTGGAAATAAAGCACCCTCCTATTCACAGCTATCTTTGCATATAATATCAGCTACCACTTGTCAACCGGCAAGAGTCCTTTCCAACTTCTCTATGGTGACATCTGGCTTTACCTTCTCTGCTTTACTCGTGTGTGGAGGATACTGGCAGAGTAGAATTGCAGCATCATTTGAATAATTTAAAAGAGATGCTGATCAAACTACAAACCAAAGCGTATTCTACCAGATTAGCCAAGAAGATTCACAATCAGGTGGCTGATTAAAGTAGACACAGCGGACCCCCACAGTTTGCTGTAGGAGAACATGTCTTATTCCACGACCAACATGGATTTAGATGAAAGAACAAGCTCTCTAACATTTGGACAGGACCATTTGAAATAATTGAGAAGACTGGTAACAATGCCTTCACCATTAAGGAAACCGTGGGTGGTCAGATTATCAACCAAGTCCACAAAAAGTTTCATTTAGCATACAATCAATAGGAGCTTATCATCCAGTTAAGGGGGTAATGTCAAGGAATTGATATGACTGGATAATAAGATATATATCTAGCAGATTGTAAACTAGAGTTAAGGCGAGCCTTGAGATCAAGCAGAATATAAATTGATGGGAAGTGAATTGATTATATTACCAATAAGTTCAGCGAATCAAGGGAATTTTTCCAAAACCTTGAGATATAACAAAAGCTTAAAATGTAACTAATAGGAGATTACTAAGCAGAAGGGTTAAAATTGACTAGAATATTGAGGATAAGAGTTGAGAGGGAGAATGAGAAAGAGGAGGTTTTTTAGTTGTCCGCAGATAAGTTCTGCATTTTATCATTATTATAATAAAAGTGTCTCAATCGGGGCAATTGATCCACATCTTACAATATCAGTTTTTATTGTGGATTGGCGATCTGCATATCAACCATTTTATTGCACAGTGGCTGATACCTTGTGCAAACCAGCTCAGCAGATTCAACCCATATTTCCAAAAAATCAACAAAGGTCTTTGAGAAAACTAGGATGTCATTGAGATAAATGGTGACACAACTCAGCTTAAGATCCTGGAGAGTGTGATCCATTGCCCGCTGAAAAGTTGCAGGCGCATTGCACAATTATTGAGGTAATTTGGTAGGTTAAAAGAGAGCTTCACTGATTATAAAGAGCACATTTCTTCTATTCTTGAGGAGAAAGGTCTATTTGCTAATAATCGCTAGCCAAGTTCATAGCTGAGAAGAGTTTAGACCCAAAGAGTTTGGCTAGAGAATCATTAATATGAGGGAGAGGATAACTATCCTTCTTTGTGAGGCTGGTTAATTTGTGGTAGTCCATCACTATCCAAAGACCTCCATTTATCTTCTTTATCAATAGAAGTGGGGATGACCAAGGGCTTTGGGAAGGCACTAGCAACCCAGCGTCCAGAAGCTGTTTGAGCTCCGTCTGCATCTGTAGCTCCTCAACTTTGGATTTGCAGTAGGGTTTAGTTTAGATGGTATGAGCATCCCCAACATCAATAGTATAAGTACAACCCTTCATGTGCCCATAGTAAGTGTCAAATTTAGAGAAAATGTCGCTATAGGCCTCAAGTAGGATGTGGACTTTGTCAAGCTCAGCTGGGGTTAGTTTCTCAAAAATATTAACGGTAGGCAGAGTACATAACTATTGGTCAGCGGGTAAGCCCATATTTGCCATAGACCCAATACAGTGAACTTGTTTGATGTTCTCAGTAGGAATCAGCAAGCCTCTTCCAATCTCCTGATGCTTTTTTACAACAATGTCCTTCAGGGTGATAATTCCCAACAGGATATTGATAGGTCACTGATAGGCTGGGTCTGATACGCCTGGCAATACTCTGGGCTCTAGAGGACTAAAACCATTAACGCTGATCTGGTGCACTAAGCAGTTATGGGGGATTTGTAAGGTAATCTTAGTGTCAACTACCCTTTGTTCACCCGCCTTGATTACTATCTCTTCAAAATCATAAAAAAATATACTCTAGGGCGTTCACTGATTCAAGAAGCTTCTTTGTATTCCTCCCCACCGTCTTGTAGTGTAGGGATAAGGCGGAGGAGGTTGCTTAACTGTAAAAAGCGTATTTCTTTTTATTCAGCTCATTGTTTTCCAGAATCAGGGGAAACTCGTAGTTAATCAGGGAGAGATAATCCCTTTTCAGGTTGTAGATTCCGTCATACTCAAGTATAAACTAAGTACCAATAAGCATATCCATAAGTATTGTTGGCTAAAGCCACCGCTGGGGCCAATAGGAGGCATTTCCCAAATCTGATGGTTAAAGATGAATAGGCACCAATAGCGCGATTACTAATTGACTGGCAGTGCCAAACTCTTGTAAATAGTCGAGGTAAGGAGTCTGGCTAATTTTATTAGTAAGTTTTGAAGACATCACGTTCACAGGGAATCAGTGTCAAGGTTAGTCATGACTCATACTCTGTTGATGACGTCTTCCACCTTGGTTAAGGTTCCACCCAGTTTGGGGAGAAAGCTAAGACCTTCTTTAGATGGTAAGTAAAAGCAAGTCTTTTGGTAGTTTCAGGGTATTTTCATGGATAGAATGCAAGGTATGAACACATTGTGTGGATCAAATCAGCATAGCAATGAGCTGGTCAGCGTCACTGGCAGTATCAAAAACCTATAAACCCCTTACCACTTGATGTAGATAAGTTCTGCGGGGTATCCTAGCCATTTCCACTCTCAGGATTCAACCTGTCAGGTGCGTCCACTTCACCTGGGCTCCTAAGACATAGTAGCTGACATCTTCACAGCCCCATCAGATTAGTCCTCAGAGGGGTTAATGATGCACGTCAGGTAGTCCATCAGCCATGAGGTAAGTTCAGGACTTCCCTTGTTGCAGGAGACGCCCTGGGGCGCTCATCTACCCTATTAACTATCGGAGGAGGCGCTGTAATTGTCACGGCTCTACATTTGGCCTTTGGAGTAAAAGGTTTGTGCTGCCCCATAGCTACAGGTTTCAGACTTGAGATGGCCACAGGAGAGGTCAAGAAGATAGAGATAGCGTCTTCGAGGGGAGACAATTGACCCACTTTGGAAAGCTGCTCTGAAGAAGGAGGGAGCAAGGCAAAGTGATAGCTGACTCTACCAGCTGAACTTTGAGAGAGGAAGATGGAGGGGCATTATAAAATAATTGATATAGGTAATAATCTCTGTAAGGGTTGCACAGGGTGGAACACATTGAGCAACGGATGGACAATATGAATATTGTCAGTCCCTGAGAAAAACTTACCAAATATAATAACAATACAAAGCAATTTCTTTTTCCACACCACTTTATTTGGGGTAATATATAAAGGACTTCTCCTGCTCACAATATCTCGTTTTCCTATTACTCACTATCCTCTCCGCTCTTAACACAAGACTCCCCCTTTACTTCTTCATGTTCCACTCATACCTTCATTTTTGTGGTCATTTTTTGACCCTTTAGCTTAGCTATTATTCATTTTCTGAAACTCGTTTGGTTTTGCCTCATCATTGGAGGCTCTGGTGAATATCCATGCTGAAGTAGTATCGCCTCTTCGCCTTATTTCAAGGCACTCAAATATTCATATACTATTAAATCGTTTTCAGCAAATGTTAGCCTATACGCTACATGTATTTAGAGATTATTGTCCAGTCATATCAATATCTTGACATTACCCTATTGATGGGTCAATAAGGCTAATTTTGTTTGTACTCCCAAAGGAACTTTGCATGTACTCAATTCACAATTTGACTACTCTCAGTGGTCATTGATGATATAGGAATCAACGCCTGTTTTCTCTATCATTTTAAATGGACCAACCAGACATTGGCTAGTTTATGCTTCCGCCAAAACCCATGCTGATTGTAGAATAAAACCAGATCTCCTTCCTAGAACTTCCCCTAGCCCGCTACTCCATATCTGGTTGGAAGCCTGGGTCTTGATCTTCTTAGCCAAGCTATAGGAGTATGCCTCCATTTTCAGATTGATTAAGGTATCCATCAGAGTCATTAAATAGCGTTGTGTGTCCACTCCACCAGTATCTTCTACATAGTCATAAAGGAGTGCTGGTAAGGATGGGTGCCAGCCGTAGAGCAACTGTAAGGGGCTATTTCCCATTGCTGAGTGGTAGCTAATATTGTAGGAAAAGACGGCGGCGGAAAGGATGGTACTCCAATCAAAGGGTCTTTTCGTTTTCAGCTTCTATAGTATGTTCACCAGTGTTCCATTAACCCATTCGACCATACCATTGTATTCAGGGTGATATGGGGTTGTTAGAACCCCACGGATGGCATTCAGTTTGTTTAGCTTGGGCAAAATGTGGGAGGTATAATTGGTTCTGTTGTCAGTAAGGATGAACTGTTGACAGCCGTGTTTCTGAATTATACATCCCATCACAAGCTTAGCTGCAGTGACCGCCCCCAAATCGTGTATTGCTCATGCCTCACCCACTCGTCAAGTGGTCAATCATTACTAGAATATATTTGGACTGGTTCGCTCCCATCAGCAAAGTGCCCAACAACATCAATGGATACTGTGTGCCAGGCAAAATGAGGTTTTACTAGTTGATAAGAGGTCTTCTGGTGGAACATCTTTATACTTGGCACTGGTGGCACAGAATATCGTTTTGACCACATCAAAGTGCATGCTTTCCCAATAGTACCAAGGTTGCAACAATTTTAATGTCTTGAATACTCCGCCATGTCTAACTGCTTGATGTGCACTCATTATGATATTTGGTCGATCAGAAGGTCTTGGGAATCTCATGGTAGTGTCCCCTATCCACTTGTACAACTTGCCATTTTTCTGTAATGTATTGGCCCTTATTCCGTCTAATGCCTTGTTTACTTGGGTCGGTTCATCAGAATATTTCCCACTGTCAGACATTTACCCTTTCAGCTGCGAAATAAGAAAATTTTGGGTTGAAATCAGCCAAAAAGAGGTAATGTCGGCCATTTGCAAGTTTACAATAATAATCCAAAGGATTTAAATACTACTAATGATTATATCATCTGAAAAGACCCTGGCCAATTCTCAGTGGAACCCTGCAAATTGGGGTAACACGATTTTGAATACTCCACGGGAAATAAAAACAAGATTGAACAGTTGGATTACTCTGACCACTTGGAGGACCCTGGGGTGTCCATATGATGGTACTCTCCCAGCCAAAACCAGCTCCATATAAGCACTGACATTGGGCCACCCCCTTTTTATAGGCATGGTGGGGGTCCCTCAAAGTAAAATAAAATTCTTTAGTAGGATTGGCTGAAGTTCATTAAATTGTTAGCTCATGGGTTGTATTTCCAAAAGTTAACTCCCCATCCATTGTTAAGCCAATATGAAGTAAGTATTCCAAGCTTTAATAGGCTGTATGCGCATATTTCCTTATTCAGACTGTAACAAGCCATTCTGAACTTATTATTGAATCCTTTTGCCCTAATACAGTTTAATACTGATTGTTCAGAAATTGAGAGGGTTCAGTTTTTTTTTCCAGCGCTTTTAATAAAAATCTTAAAAACCCAAATTTCTATTAGTGTTTTATCCTTAATTTAATTAACCCATTGAGGTTTACTGTGACGTGAAGCACCAGCGAGCGAGAACTCAGCTTGATTCTTACACTCACAAATAATTTCATTATATATATGATATTGCTAAGATCTGCCATAATGGTAATTGTTGGTAATTGTGAGAGACAGTCCGCATTCTGATGTTTCGCCCATGTCTGGTGTACTATCTCAAAGTCATAAGCTTGGATCTTTAGGGCCCATTGCGCAAGTCACCCTTCAGGTTTCTAAAGATTATGAAACCAACGGAAGGATGCATGATCTGTTACCACATTTAAATTTCACCATGTGGAGGTATACCTGGGACTGTTTATAGCATATAACACCGCTAAGCATTCTGTGGGAATTCAGCAAGATTTTGTCTCGCTGGTCCTGATAACAGCCAGGTTTTCACACAACACTTAAAACTAAAAATAGTACTTTTAAAAAAAGTAAAGATTGGTTAATTAGAGGTTTTTATTAGGCGTGGCCAGGAAACAAAAAGTGATCCCTCCTGATACTTACGCTCAGTATTTAAATTGTATTGAGGGTTGAAATGAAATTAATGCTAAGTTTTGAATATTTTAGTAATGTCTGAATTAGAGAATATGGAGATTTGACCTATTGGAGTTTGGGAAACTCGCTTCACTTTGGCAGAATGACTGATGGAAAGCTAATTGTAGGCAAGACAAACCCGTAGATTAAAGATTAGATCTATTAAGCCAACCACCATGAGAGAAAATAATTTGCACCTTTAGGGGACCTATCCAAGCCTATAAAAGGGGTTTTCCCCGCTTAGGTGTCTGAGCTAAACTAGACGTGGCCCTGGAAGAAATCTCCAATGGACTCCCCTGATTCCGCCGTGTGGTTGGTGCAATCTGACTGCCCAACCTAGTTTTATTTTCCCATGTAGTATTAGCAAAAGTGATACTTCAATTTGAGGGGTTCTACTAAAGTTTTGACCAGGGTCTTTTGACTGATATTATTGTGATTTTTGCTTTAAAATTCTTTTATCCCAATCTTGGACATGTAAATTTCCGACATTACCCCCTTTTGGCCTATTTTGACCCAAAACATTGTTTTCATTAAGCCATGAGAGCAATTGTCCAACATCACCCTCCTCAAGAATTTTGGGGGGAGAATAATGCCGTAGGAAGTGTCCATGTACCCAGTTGATGATAATCCCTGTAGCCAAGGATTTGATAGAATATTCCACACCTCTCTTGTAGGTGATGACAAAAGGGCTTTACCAGATTGACCCAAGCCCACTACTTCTAGGATTGATGCTGTTACGATAATACAGAACCAGGTCAGATACTTGGAAGGTAGGTAGAGGTTTAATGAGCTCATTGGCAGCCAGCCTTCTTTAGTCACCGTTTTAGCTAGATTGGTAATAGCCTCAGATTGAAGCTGGATGATGCGCTGAGCCAATCTTCTCATGGCTTTCTCAGGTTCCTCAACTCTAGATGAGAATGCATCTTTAGCTAAGAGGGCAGGTATTCCTGGTTCCCGCCCATTCAAGACACAGATTGAGGACATTTTCACGATCTGGTGATAACTAATCCGGTAGCCCATAAGAGCACTGGGTAGGAATTGATTCCAGTGAAGTGGATCAGAAGATGCCATTTTTCTTAGAATGGAGACCAGGGTTCCATTTGCTCTCTCCATGGGCCCGTTGGTACACGGATTATACAGAGCTGAAAAAAGTTGTTGAGTTCCCATGGAAGTAGCCAGGATTTTAATTACTATGGAGGTGAAGTTCTTACCATTGTCGCAGAGTAGTACTTGGGGACAGTCATGACAAGTAAAATGTTTTGATATAAAAACGTGGCTGTGGCCTTAGTGTTTTTGGCAGGAAGAGCCAAGCTTCAACCCACTTAGTAAAGTGGCCAATGCCTACTAGGATAGATTTGTTTCCACTGGTAGTCTGTGGGAGGGGACCTACTACATCTAAGCTGATGGTGTGGAATGGTTTTTGAGTGGTAGTTGGGTATATTAGTATCTAGTCTTTAAACTGGATTGCTTCTCACAAGTAAGGCAGGCATCCAAGTCTTTGACAATAGTTTCCATAATTCCTTACTAATAATACCAATCCCTAATCCACTCATAGGTCTTCTTTGCTCCCCATGACCTAGGGTGGAGTGAGCTTCCAGGATAGCAGGTACATGTTCTGAGGGCTGAAGGTAAGGCAGCCACTTTGCCCTCACCTGCTTGTACAATTTCCCACTCTCCAATTTAGCGTTCTGGGTGTTCAAGGCTAACATTTTCTGGAAAGGCTCATCTTCACCCTATCAGTCATTGTGGTCATTAAAAGGTCATGTAACCTTTCCGCCTCACTATTATTCAAGTGAAGGACTGGCAGCCGATTTAACCCATCAACATTTATGTGACAGTTTCTAGCACGGTGTTTAATATTCATGTCATAATGCTGGAGCTTTAGAGCCCAGTGAGCTAACTGGCCAGTAGGATCCTGTATGTTCTGTAACCATTTCAAAAAAGCGTGGTCCATAACCACAGTGAAGGTACTCCCATACAGAAAAGGGCGTAGTGCTTTACAGCTAACATAATAGCAAGGCACTCCTCTTTTGCGCTGTATTTGCGTTCTGCCTTTGACAGCATCTTACTGAAATAGGATACAGGATGATCTACATCGTTTTCATCCATTTGGGCTAAGATGGCCCCAATGGCCAAGTCTGAGGCGTCAGTAAGTAAGATAAATGGTTTTCATAGTCAGGATGCCTCAGGATAAGATGTTGTTGTAGCAGTTTCTTCAGCTTTTTAAAAGTGGCCTTCTGTTCAGCGCTCCAATGAAAAGGGGTGTTCTTAGTCAGTAGGTGGAAGAGGGCTCACTGAGTTGGGAGAACTCAGGGATGAACTGATGATTTTACCCCATCATCCCTAGAAATACCTGAATTTCCCATAATATTCAGGGGGAGGCATTTTTGAGATCTTTTTGACCTTATCTTATAAGGGTTGGATTCCCTCTTGAGAAATGGAGTGTCAAGAAATCCAATTTCCTTTAGAAGAAGGTACACTTTGAGGGTTTTGACTCGATATTTGACTCACATAAGCGTTGAAACACCTCCTTCAGGTGATCGATATGTTTGTTAAAGGTTTTTGAGAGCATCATCATGTCATAAAGATAGACAATGTCACAACTTAATTTTAAGTCCTGCAAGATGTGATCCATAGCGCGCTGGAAAGTTTCAGGTGCGTTGCACAACCCTTGAGGTAATTGGGCGGGTTGGAAGAAACCTTTATCAAAAATAAAGAGCACATTTTTCCTGGTCTTGGGGAGAAAGGTCCATTTACCAATAGCCTCTAGCCAAGTACATTGAGGAGAAGAAGTTAGATCCGGAGAGTTGTGCTATGGCATCATCAATGTGGGGAAAGGATAGCTATCTTTTTTTGTGAGGTTATTTAATTTATGGTAGTCCATAACTATCCAATGACCTCCGTTATTCTTTTTAATTAGCAAAAGGGGGGAATACCAAGGGCTTTGTGAAGCAACTAGTAACCCCGCGCCTAGTAACTTCTTGAGCTCTGTCCTCATCTGATGTTCTTCTACCTTTGATTTGCAATAATATCTTGACTGGATGGGACAGGCATCACCCAAATCAATGGAGTGGCTCCAGTCCTTAGTATGAGCATTTTCATTATCTGATTTGGAGAATATTCTCTAAATCCTTCCAATAAAGTGTTAACTTTGTTAAGTTCATCTGGGGTCAGCTCATCAGAGATATGGACACCGGGTAAGGTACATTACATGTTATCCATTTGCAGGCCCATATTTAACGTAGAGCCTGTCAGAAAATCGACTATGGGCTCTGCTAGTTAGCAGTCCAATCAGTATGAAGATAAGTTGCCCTTGCCATTTCGCCCTAGGCATGGGGCCAGCAGCACCAGCTGATCCCTTGGAATGTCACCCACGCCATTTTGGGATCCCCCAGCCTAATTCTCAACCAATGAAATAAATTATAAATGTAAATCATATAAAAGAATGTGCAAAGGGAGATATTTAATGAAAGGGAAGCGTCAGGTATTTATACTATTTATCAAAAGGGCTACTGCTCCCACTGCTGACCTATTGGCTCTTCTGCTGGTTCTTCCATCCAACCACCCATCTCAGCCTTCCGCTGCGCTTACTCACTTTCCTGGTGTCAATCCTCTCTCCCCATCCTTCTCAAAGTCTGAATTAGTTTTGGCTCATCCTCATCCTAAGTTGACAGTGAGCTATATAGATGTTTAATCTAAATACATGTTGAATATGAATTTGACCTTCAAGTTGAGAATAATGCGCCAGAAACAGCTTCAGTCACTTGGGTTCTACTTGGAATATCTCAGCATCTTGCTGATATCTCATCTCAACTCATCTCAGTCAATTAATAAGAATCGCCTTATTCAGGTGATAATTGATTATAATAAATGAGGCGCCAGAAACAATCTCAGCCTCCTTGAACTTTAGCTATTGGATCTTCTGACATCATCTAATCATTTCAAGTGGATAATCCTTGGCTATTAGTCACTGGTGATCCTTATACCAATTCAGACCAGCAATTGGCTCCACTTGATCCTTTCTTAAACTTGGCGGAATACTTGGATTTGGCTCAACCCAATTTGGGGAGCAACTACTTAGCAATCACATCAAAACATATGAAATTTAGTCAATAGACAAATCACTGGGATTGGCCTTATCATCTTAATTAATAATAAATCATTGGAGAATTCCATCTGGTTAAAATTCTGACATAGCCTATAGAGTGGACGTGTTCAATGTCCTCCATAGGGATTAATAAGCCTCTGCCAATATCCTGGTTCTTTCTTACAATAAAGCCCTTGCTGGTGTGGTTCCCCAACAGAAGAGTAATAGGCCTCTGGTAGGCTATCTATAGTATGCCAGGCAATACCTAATATTCTAAGGGGCTAACGCCCTCAATACTTACGAGGTGCAACAAGCTTGATGTGGGATTTGGAGCGTGATCTTTGTGTCAACCACTCATTGTTCACTCAGCTTAATCACTAACTCGTCTGAAAAATAGAAAGGAAAACCTTCCATAGCATCCACTGAATCTGGAAAAAATTTTGTATTTCTCCCTGAGGTGGTATAATGTAAAGGAAAAGTGGAAAATGGGTACTCAACTAGGTAAGAATATTCGTTCTTGCTGGGGTCTTTATTGGATAGGACTAAAGGGACTTTATAATTGAGTAACTAGATAAAACCTTGCTTCATGTTGATTATTACCTCATACTTGATCATAAATTGGGGACCTATGAGCATATCATAAGTGTTATGGTCCAAGGCCACTGCAAGGACTGATAAGATGAGCTTCTCAATTCGAATGGGAAAGGAAGAATATGCCCCAATGGCACGTGTGTTGTTTTGGCCTATGGTCTTAAATTCTTAATTGTACTCCAAGTCATGCTCCAGCTTGATCTTATACATAAGCTTTGAGGAGCTTATGTTCGCTGGGAGCCAGTATCCAGGATAGCCATCACCTAGACTTTTTAAATAACCACTTCCAACTTGGTGAGTGTTCCTCCAAAGTTTTGAGACAATTCTAAGGCCTTGAGCCAAAAGATGGCGGTTAGTTTGCAAGCAGTCTCAGGGTAACCCTCCAATATGTATGTTTATAAATTGATATGACTGGACAATAAACTATATATCTGGTGGACTGTAAACTAGAGTCAAGGCGAGACTTGAGATTTAGCAGAAAACAAATTGATGGGAAGTGAATTGATTGTAGTACCAATTGTTCATCAAATAGATGGAATTCTGCCAAACCCTCAAGATAGACCTAAAACTCCTAAAATTTAATGAATAGGAGATTACTAAGCAAAAGGGTTGAAATTTGGCTAGAAAACTGAGGATAAGAGTTGAGCTGGAGAATGAGAAGAAGGAGGTTTTTATTATTCTGAAGGGATAGTCTGCAATTTCTATATATAATTTAAAAGTGTTGGTTGGGGTGAAATATTCATATTTTATATCAGTTTTACTAAGGATTGGCGATATGCATATTATCCATTCCGTTATTCAGTAGTACTTGTCCTGTGAAATCAGCTCAGCAGATCTATCCAATTCCGCTAAAAGTTAACAGTAATGCTCACTACAGGGGGCCACTGGTCAACTGTACTACAACAGCACTAGGGCATCATGGTGAGCCCTCACTCTTTATGCCAAAATTTAGTCTGGTTTTATAACCAATACTCCAGGCAAACATGGAGGCATTTAACGAGGAACTGACACTGTTCACAGTGATGGAACCAGGGGACAAGGATACTCAAATGGATTTGCAGTTGGGTGCTTGTCCTGCATTGAAGTTAGACCAACAGGGCAGGTCCACTAATGTGACCCCTCAGCAACTATGGGGTATCATGGAATGGCCCTTGCGGGGTACCGCCTCTATGAAGATGATGTGGGGGAACATGCTCTGAGTCTGCTATATAGCCAACAGGAGCAAGAATCCCATTATGAATTATATATGTCTTACCTCAATGCTACCACAACGAAGTTGTCTCACCGGCTCAGCATACATGGAGTTGCAGAATACTTGATCATGTATGTTCATCTTTTGATCCACCATTTACTGTGTGTGTTGGCTTAACATAACATTGATATTGGGGATGTCATGCATTTTGTCCAAGCACAACAGAATGACACTCGCCTTATACTTGACTGCCTCAATCATTCTTTCTCAGAGATCCAGGGGACGCTATTGCACATTGACAGTTGTGTTGTGGTTGTCCGCCATTTCTTGGATGAATTAGTTCCACGGGTGAATCAGGAGTCACCCCAAGTAATAGGTGAATTGTTAGACTGGCGCAGGACTTTGGCTGAATGGATTTGGAATGTCATGACGGTGGGTAGTAACCCTGAGTGCTTTATGGTGGACATGGCGGAATGGGCGAAAAGAATTGAAACAGCGGTGGCTCATACTAGGTACTGTGTTACCCTGGCAGAGCGGCAGATGACTGATCACACTGACTTCTGGCGGTCAAATTAGTCAACTTCATGATGATTGGAGTAATCAGTGGATGTCCAACCATATGACCAGCTCTTTTCTGGCATCCTCAGAATACAGCCAGTTGTTTGACTGGATTAATCAGTTGGAGAGCGCCAGTCAGGCGGCTTGGGGCTGAGCCATTACTCTTCCATTCATTGAGATGGTAGAGTACACTGATATTCGAGTGCTCTTGGATAACCTTTGAAAGGCCAATGAGGAGCTGGTGCGGGAATGAGTTGCTCTAGTTAATCAAGTAGAAGAAGTGAACTGACAAGTGCATGACAATAGATTTTAGAATGCAAGAATGCATGGCACATTGGAGGATGTCCTCTCACAGCTTCATGCAATGGAGAGTAAACTGAACACCAAGCAGGAATTCTGCTGCAAATTGCAGAGTGAGTTTTAGGCTTCAACTGGGGGTGCAAAAAGTCTGGTGTTGGTGCTATTTGGTCAAAGCTTAGTGGATAATTGACAAACATTTTACTGAACAGATTGGCAAGGGAGGAAGGGTGCAGTCAGTGGCGAGTTTGAAAAAAATTCTACGGATTGGTCATTAAGTACACCCTGGGAGTCGCAGCAGTTTCTCCCCACAATCCAACTTCTTCTCAGTCCACTTTTATAGATAGCATCCAATCATATGACCCTATTATTGTCCACAAGGGGATGTTTCCCTTGGCCGTTCTGAACCTATTCCATCTGTTCCTCGTTCCCAAATCATAAATCAAGGTGATTTTGTTCATATTGAGAAGTTACTGCCTTTCAGTTGTGATGAGAACATTCATGGATTCTTTAAATGGTTTATATTCGCCATGGAAGGGGCATTGGATTGGCGGAAAGTGAAACTGTTGCTATCCGCTCTGGATGTTGAGAGCACTAACCAGGTCACCTGTTAGCTCCAGAGTAGTTCTGTAACGTATTAAGAGGTGAATGAGATGGTGCTTCATTTGTTCAAGGGCGCGGTGAAGATGGTGCAGCGCAAGGCTAAATTTCTGACAATACATTTTCACAAGGACGAGTCCCTGGTGGAGTTCACGGAGCAATCCAAACTGAAGCTCATGTTTTAGCGGGATCAAATGTCTTAACCAACAGGAAAGTCAGCATAGCCATGACGGCAGCAGTCTAACCATAATGGGGGCCTTATAATGCTATGACTTACATACTGAATAAGGATGCAGGGCTTCTATGAATCATTAACACTTTACGCCATCTCTCTGCCACGTTCATTGCTTCCCATGTGAAGCGGAAGGCCTCTGCTACCGCTGACGCATCCTCATCCAGAAATAGACTGCAACGTCCCAGTTATAATCTTTTGGGTAATATTTGGCCAATTAAAAATGTCAGAAGATCCTTTATGCCCTTCTTATGTATGCCACCTCATCCTCAGCCTAATTTTAATTCTTTGTTAAACTTTTGACCTGGACCTTCAGGCATGTACTATAGATGGGAGCCATTTCTGAATGCTTGTTTCTCATGCATCCAAAAAGGCCATTATGCGGTTAACTGCCCATGCAACCAGCATGTTCATGCAGTGCCATCTGTTTTGATCGAGAAGGGAAAAGCCTGAATGGAGTAGAGACGGGACGCTCTAAATCTGCTAATCCAAAACTAATTGTCCCTGACGATTCTTATGAATCTCTTTGCATCTGTCCTGGTACCCAACCTGACGACTAATTATATCAACAATTTCCGCACAATACTCTAACCTCAAATTAAGAGAGCAACCATCACCCTTCAGGCTCTGAGTTCCACAAAGATGTGCAAAAGCCATATGCTTGCAAATCCTTGAACAAAATGGCACGAGTGATGTTGGACCCTCAATGGACGTCTCCTCCCTAGTGGGGGTTAATGTAGCCATTCCAGTAGAAAAGATCACCCCAGAGTATCCTCATGTCAATGCAGGTATAATAACTTTTCTTGTTACCAAAAAGTTCTTAGACGTTCACATAATAAACACCAATGGTTCTTCTTATTCAAAGTGTACCTACTGTGATATTTTAGTTCAAAACACAAAAATCTGAGCTATTATAGTACCGGTGCCCCAATTATAGTATCCAGAAAGATCATGGCTAAGCTTCCTCTTAAGCCTGATGTGGAATACAGGGTAGTGTATGGTACTGCTGGGGCACAGAGCACTGTGTTAGAAGGAGCTTACAGCGCGTTACCCCTGAGATTTGGCTCAGTTAGGGCTTCTGCTCCAGCGGTGGTCCTGCCTGTTATTATTCACTACATGTTGATTGGAGCTGTGTTTATACAGCATTTTGGGGCTGTGGTCAATATAGTGGAAGAAACAATTAGCATCTTGGGTCAACAGATCCCCATTTATTTTACCTCTTGCGGAGTTCCAAAGTACCTGATCCACTCCAGTAGGATCAATTTGGCGTATAGCAACAGGGTGATTCCTGTCCAATATTGGTAATTGAAGTGGAGGACCAGAGCCCTCACCAACTATATCTACAAGTACAAAGGTATTCCGCTATGGGCTGCGAGCACTGTAAACATACCATCTGGGCATCAGGTCATATATGGAACGTAGCTTGAAATTGAAATCTCAGAAGGGTTATACGAGGAAATAATGAGGCCCTACCAGTAATCATGGCTCAAACTCATGTGGCTCCTGGGTTTTTGTTACCAGGGAAGGGGGAAGTGAAGGTGCTGATAGTGAACCTACAGAAGTAGGCTATGATGGTCCAAAGGCACCAAGTGGTGGCTTATTTACACTTGGCCCCTATTGATGAGGTTACTGTATTCACAACTTCAGTTCTTGGGAGGACCTTGGCTTACCTGTAGATACCCCATTTGGCATAATGACACTGGTTCTGTGGAAAGCTATGACCAGACTGTCGGAGGAACATAAAGATAGGGCGATGGTCCTATTTGAAAATATCGAGATATTTTTACTTCTGATGACCACAATTTGGGGTGCGCACAAGGGGTGGTTTATTGGGTAGACATGGAAGATCACCCTCCCATTTGTTCACGGCCTATTTGGCATTCAAAGCAGTGGAAGATACTGTCTCCAATGAGGTAGACAAATTGATCAAACAAGGGGTGTTGGAGACATCTAAGAGCCATTGGGCATCTCTGGTGCTTATTGTTAAGAAAAAAGATGCACCAACTGGGTGGTTATTAACTACTGGAAGGTTAACAGTTTAACAAAGAGATTCCTGCTCTCTCCCATAGATTGATGATGCTTTAGATTGATTGGTAAGGCTAATTATTTTTGACATGGATTTGATATTGGGGTACATTAGATCGAGTTGCCAGTGGTGGAATGGGAAAATTACGCTATAATCACTCTAAGGGGTTGTTTCAACCCACGCATATGTCCCAAGGGTTATGTAATGCCACGCTACATTTCAGTGGGTGATAGACACAATTTTGGGTGATTTGAAGCTGTCCTGCATCCTAGTTTACCTCGATGATATCAATGCATTCTCTCAGACATTCATGGAACATCTGGACCATTTGGAACAAGTGTTCCGCCACCTTTCTGACGCTAACATTAAGATCAATCCTCAGAAGTATTTTTAAGGAACAATTAGAATACCTTGGCTTTGTAGTGGATTCAGAGGCCTTAAACCTCAGCCATCAAAGATGGAGGCCATACATAAGATGTTTTGGCCATTCAATAATCAAGATATCCAAGTGTTTTTGGAATGATTGGGTACTACCGGCGGTTCATTTCAAACTTCAATTGTATTGGGGCACCGCTCTTTGAGTTATTTCAGAAAGTTTTCACCTTTGACTGGACTGAACAATACTAAAGCGCTTTTGATGATTTGTGGAACACGTTGGCGAGTGCGCCCATTTTGCAACATCTTAACTTCAAAAAACAATTCATAGTGCAGATGGATGCATCACTTTCCATTGTAGGGACAGTATTATCATAGAAGGATGGTGATGGTGTAGAGCACCCTGTCACGTTTTGTAGCTGAAGCTTAAACTGTCATGAACAGAATTACATCGACCAAGTGGAGTGCTTAGCAGTGATATATGTATACAATCCGTTCCAGGTATACCTACACAGGGTAAAATTCCAAGTGGTACTGGATCATGGATCCTTACATTGGCTACAAAATCTTCGTGAAACCAAAGGACAGCTCATACATTGGGCATTGAAGCTCCAAGCGTATGATTTCAAGATTGTACACCAGCTTGGGGCGAAACATCAAAATTCAGACTGTCTTTTACAGCTACCAATGGTCGTCTTTATGGCATATTTTGCTGACATTATGTATGAAAAGATGGTATTGGGCGAATATCACAATGAGCCACCTCAAGTGCTCAAAGTGCTAGATGGGCTTAGACAGGATACCTTCTTACATGATGTGGAGCTATATAAGCGGGTTGGAGAATTGACGCTGAGTTTCCCAAAACCCTCTGCCAGGCCATAGATTATCTTGGATGCACATGGGACTGTGGGGCATGAAGGGTTGTAGAAAACGTTAGAGTCCTTGCAATCCCGCTACTATTAGAGATCATGTGTTATGGCGTGCTGGAGACGTTTAGTTGTTGTAATCAGTGCCAAGTGGAGAAACCTTTCCACAATAAGACCACATACCAGCTGGTTAAGCCCTGTTTCGCATGGCATAACATTTCTCTTGACGTGGTGGGGCCTTTGCCAACTGGCGTGAACCAATCTAATTACATAATCATAGCAATTGATCATTTGACAAGATGGGTGGAAGACAAAGCAATTAATGATTTGGGGGCTGTCACCACCGCCAAGTTTATCATTAATTATGTCATACAGTTACATGGATGTCCACAGTTCATCCTCATAGACAACGGAAATAATTTCACATCATAAGTCCTGCTTAAGTTGAATGAACTGATAGCAATTGCAAGGTTTTGACTACACTCTATCATTCAGAATCCAATGGAATGGTTGCACGGGTCAACAGAACATTGGTAAACATTCTCCGCAAGCTTGTGAAAGATTGACCCTCTGAATGGAGTACCCTCCTACCCACAGCTGTCTTTACATATAATATCAGCTACCACTAGTTAACCAGCAAAAGTCTTTTTCAATTGCTCTATGGAAGACATCCAGCCTTTCCCGCTCTTCTTTACTTCTGTGTTGAGGATACTGGCAGAGTAGAATTGCAGCATTATTGACTAATTTAAAAGAGATGCTAATCAAATTACAAATGTAAGAATATTCTATCAGCTTAGCTAAAGGAGATTTATGATCAGGCAGAAGACAAAGTAGATGTAGCGGACTCCCACAGTTTATTGTAGGAGACCATGTCTAATTCCATGACCAACATGGATTTGGACGAAAGAATAAGTTCGCTAACATTTGGACAGGACCATTTTAGATAATTGAGAAGACTGGTATAAATGCCTTCATCATTAAGGGACCCGTGGGTGGTCAGATTATCAACTGAGTCCACGTGAAGTTCCTCTGAGCATACAAGCAATATGAGCTTATCATCCAGTCAAGGGGGTAATATCAATGAATTAATATGACTGGACAATAAGCTATATATCCAGAAGATTGTAAACTAGAGTTAAGGCGAGCCTTGAGATCAAGCAGAAGATAAATTGATGGGAAGTGAATTGATTGTATTACCAATAGTTCAGCGAAATTAAGGGAATTCCTCCAAAACCTTGAGATAAACCTAAAACTCATAAAATGTAACAAATAGGAGATTACTAAGTGAAAGGGTTAAATTTGACTAGAATACTGAGGATAAGAGTTGAGCTGGAGAAGGAGAAGGAGGAGGTATTTAGTAATCCGTGTGGATAGTCTGCAATTTTATAAATATAATTTAAAAGTGTCAGTCAAGGTGATAGCTCCATATTTTATAACAATTTTTATTAGGGATCAGCAATCTTCATATTGTCCATTCCTTTGCTCAGTGGTACTTATCCAGGGCAACCAGATTAGCGAATTTAGCCAATGATGCTGAAAGTTAACAATGGACTTCAAGATGTGACCTCGCTGGAGAGGTAAAATCAAGCCAGATTGGAGCTGATCAAAATTGGGCGGTGTCAATATCTGCGGGACACCCTAGAACTTGGCTGAGGTACATATCTTCAGGTTTTTGGTCTCTTCTACTCCTCCAGAGTTTAAATGATCAAAAAACTCCACTTCAGCAGGTACTCCTAGTATGTAGTAACCAACATCCTCATAACCCCCTTCAGATCATCCTCAGGGGGCATTTTCAACAAGGGGTAATAAAGCAATTGGAGTAGGTGATTCAAGCACATGAGATTTGTCAGCAATAGGAGTGCCTATCCCTATGCCAACATCTTCTTTTCCCTGCTCCTGCTCCTCAATGTTGGCTTTCTTTTTCCAGCACACAGTCTCATAATGCCCAACCTTGTTGCAGTAGGCACACTGGGGACGGTCAGGCTACTTGGCTTTTGGTTTTTGCTCCTCAGGGCCCATAATCTGAAGGGTCTCATTTTTGTCCTCAATAGCCAGGACCCAGGGATTGGGCTTTTGATCCTCAATGGCCAGAACGCGGGGTCTGTATAGTATTTCACGAGAAACTTCAAGCTTGTGGAAGTCAGAGACATCTAGCAGAGCCTCTTTTATATCATGAACGTTGCTGAAATAGTGTTTGATGGAAGTGATGTGCATTGCTAAAGGAGGATAAGACGCCAACCCTGTCAAGATAGCGGCAACAGGTTTAACCAAGATCATCATCTTAGAAGTTAACAACGTCTGCACTTTAATATAGAACCGTTCTGCAAAGGCAACCACTGACTCTCCTTTTCTTATGCTAATGCGCATGAACGCTTGCTTCTTCATGATTTGAGCTTTTTTTGATCCAAACTCATCAATGAGCCCCTCCTTAACCTCGTACCAGGTGTTAAGGGCATCCATATGAGGCACCATCGCCTCCTGAGCCATGCGACTCAAATAATAGAGGATATGTTTGACCTTCTGAAGGTCAGTCGCCCCTTCCATAGTGGCTTCATAGACATATAAAAATGAAGCAATGCTACACTTTCCGGGGATAGTCTTGTCCTTAAAAGTGGGTTTGAAACATGGCCACTCCCAGAGAGGTTATGAACTGCAGGAGCATCTGTCCCTGTGAATTTTAAGTGAAGGTTTAACTGATCAAAGGATTGAGATAGTTAATTGAGCTGGTCTTGTATATCTTCAATCCTGATTTTCATGGCGGTGATGAGCTTTTGGGAGGAGGATCTTCATAAAGCCAATTGAGCTTTCATCCCTCAGCTTGTGAATTTCCAGTTCTTTACCCCGACTATCCAATGCCTTGACTTAAAAATGGGTTGTAACACAAGAGAGCTTAAGTTTTGTTGGTCAACTTCCACCACCCCCGCGCGTTTTTTATCTCCTCTTTCATCTGCTTACACCCTTCATTGTCACGTGGGTGGGAGCTTTGCAAATGTACGTCACCCTTAATCTGTTCATAGCTACGCTCAACCTGTGTCAATTGACTATGCACATTATTCAACAGTGTGGGCCCTTCAAGTGAGGTCTTGACTCCATAAGCTTATTTTTCACATTTGCAAACCCGTCAGGATAAGTATTTGGTATTCTCAAATGAAGCTTTAAGGGATAGCTCCTTTTCCAGTTGAGTAACCTTGTCCTCTAGAGCGGAAAAAGCCCTATAAGGTTATTGCAACAGACGCCGCTCAAGTTCCTCGACGCATGACAAGGCTTGGGCTAGTTGCTGCTCCACTACCGCCACACATCGTTCATCCCCAGGTTGAGGGGTAGACGCATGCGCTAATAGGTCGCGGTGAGTTTGCTCTTCATGATTTTCAAGTTCCTTGGCAAACTCCTTTAAGTAGAGAGTGGGTGCTAGTGGCGGATGCGTCTAACACATCCCGGAAGATCTTCATAGCCTCCTCTACATACTTTACTACACCATAATCCATGGTGGTGAGCCATTCATGCAACTAAATAATGAATTTGCGGTTTGCTTCACACAAGGTTTCGCTGTTCCAATGTGTTCAGAGGTCAGATGGTATAAATTACCATAAGCTAATCTTAAAGCATCAAGATTTGCCAGGTGTTGGTGCAGCTCTTCATGATAGACGGCCAATAGGCGTATCATGTGAAAAAATGCAGGATGGGAAAATTTGCGGATATAGGTAGTCAGATTAATAAGCTGACTATAGGCATCAGGAAGGATTTGAGTCTCATAAGAGGTACATTAGACGGTCCTCTACAGAATTTCTTTCTCATGAAGCAATATCGCCAGGGTTTAATATGCCATGAGTTAGGTCTCTCACTACTTCAGATGCAGGCCATGTAAGGCGGTAAGACTCTGGTATCAGGATTCATTCAAACTGCTTTCCTTCAAGCGATAAGGTTGGGGGCTATCCATACAGTCATCTTCTGCCCCATATAAGTTTCTCACCCAGCTAGTAACACTTACAGCAGGTGCGCCCTCCATTTTGATGATAATTAAACTTGTGGTGTACAGGATACCCCCTGTATTGAGCACCAATTTGGAATAAAACAAGGTTTGGGCTCTCTGGTGCTGATAACAGCCAGAAATCCACAAAACACTTAAAACTAAAAAATTATTACTTTCTAAATAAAGTAACGATTAGTTTTTAGAGGTTTTTTATTAGGCAAGCCAAGAAACAAAAAGTGATCCCTCTTGATACTTACCGCTCAGTACTATAACTGTATTAAGAGTCAAAGAGAAATCAATGCTAAGATTTGAACAGCTTAGTAAGGTCTGAATTAGGTAATATGAAGATTCGACCTATTCAAGATCAGAAAACTTGACTCACTTTGGCAGAATGACTGATGGAAAGTTAATCATAGGCAAGATGAACCCGTGGGGTAAAGATTTGATATATTTCAGCCAATCAGCGTGAGAGAAAATAATTACACCTTGGGGGACCCTTCTAAGCCTATAAAAGGGGGTGGTCTCCACTTAGGTGTTTGAATTGAACTAGACGTGGCCCAGGGAGGAACCTCCAATGGGCTCCTCTGATTCTGTCGCATGGTCTGTGTAATCCTACTGCCCAACCTCATGCTATTTTCCCATGTAGTATTAGCAAAAGTGTTACCCTATTTAAGGGGTTCCACTGAGAATCAACCATGTTTTTTGACCAATAATATCATTATTCTTGTTTAAAAACGCTTTTATCCAATCTTGGACTTGTAAATGTCCAACATTACCCCCTTTCGGCATATTTTGACCCAAAACATTCTTTTCTTGAAGCTGGGAGGACAATTGTCCAACACGCTCCTTCTCAGTCATGGTACAATTGCGTTCATGGCAGTTCAGGATCCAGTTGCAGTATGCAACAGGGTACTCCTCCACTCTAACGTCCTGTTGGGATAAAACTGCCTCAACAACAGAAAGAGAAGCATCTGTCTGCATGATAAACTCTTTTCAAACTTTGGATAGAATAGTACTGGCACACTGTCTAACGCCATCCAAAGTGTGTCAAAGGAGCATTGTTGGCGTTCAGTCCATTTAGGCATGACATCCTTTTTTTAGGAACTCAAATAGCGGCCCCCAATACAGCTGATGTTGGGAATGAAGCGCCAGTAATAACCCACCATTCTCAAAAATACCTGTATGTTGTGCTTACTGTTTGACGGAGTCATTTTATGGATGGCTGCCACCTTGGCCAGATGCAGTTTTAGCCCTTTTTCATCTACCACAAATCCTAGGTACTCCAGCTGGTCTTTGAAGAAGTGGCATTTGTGGGGCTTAGTCTTGATGTTTACCTCAGCAAACCAGCGGAATATTTCCTCCAAATGGTTAAGATGCTCAGAAAACGTTTGAGAAAAGGCATTGATATTGTTGAGGTATAATAATGCATGATGGCTTCAGGTCGCCAAGGATAATGTCCATGGCCCGTTGGAACATAGCTAGGGCGTTACACAGCCTTTGAGGCATACATGTGGGTTGGAAGAGCCCCTTAGATGTAATTATAGCGCATATCTCCTGTTCCACAGTGGGCAACTTGATTTGCCAGCAACCCAATAACCAATCCATCACTGAGAAGTAACATGCTTCTCCTAAATGATCTAAAGCATTGTTAATCTTTGGCAAAAAGTAAGAGTCCTTCTTGGGGATAATGTTGAGCTTCTGGTAATCTATTACTACCCAGTTGGTACCATCCTTCTTTTTTACAATTAGTATGGGTGAGGCCCATGGACTCTTTGATGGTTCCAGCATCACTTGCTCCAGTAGCTTCATAATCTCCTCGGTAACTACACTTCAGCTGCTCTTAATCAGCGGATCATCTGAGACCTAATGGGTGGATGATCTCCAGTGTCCAATCAATGGACCACCTCTCAAGTGCACCCTAAATAATGGTCATTGACAGTGAAAAACTCCTTATGTTCTTCTACTAAAGATATTGTCACAGCTAGTGACATATTTCCTGGAATTAATCGCCCTTCTAAAGCCAAGTCCAACAAGCCCTTGGGGTAGAGACCAGAACCCCTAAGGGTCACCAATGACCTATCTAAGGTCATTGACAAAAAATGAGTTTTGGCTTTGCCAGCCAGGGCTGAGGAAAACGGCCTATTTGAGGCAAAAGCCAAGGCGGGAATCGAACTCAAGACCCAAAAATCACAAGATATGAGGTTTTGAAATCTGGCCAAATTCAAAAAAGTTTGATTTTGTTGAAAAACGACGAATTTGTAGCTCATATCAGATTCCAATAACCACTGGAATCTTCGTGAAGCAACCCTTTATAAATTTAGTCCCAAGGTGAGAAAGGCTTTGCTTTTCTCAGATACACAGATCATTATAATACAGTTTAGGATCTTAGGCACATTTCTTATATTATGGTCTTTTCTAAAAAAATACAACTCTGCAAAGTTCTGCAATGGCTGGAGTCCGTTTTCCTCTCTGGTTTGCCCCTACTGTTGTACCTGAGTCCTCCTCCTACTCCGCCACCTACTCTGCTGGCTCCGCCTCCTCCTAATTTGCTGCCTTTTGCCTTATATTTTTTGCCACACTTCCCAGCTCCCAGGGTTCATGCCCCTGATGATTGTGGCCAGTTTGGTGTGCTTTTTGCTCCAAAAATTCATATGGAAACATAATACTGACCGTTTAGGACGTCTCTTCATTTTGTTGGGCCACTTGGCCTTGTTGTGTCACCTTTGGCCTGTGTCTTTCCCTCCAGCGACCTTCTGCGCTTCAGTTTCCCTGACAGCTATCACCTAATCATTATGTGCTTCTGATAACCTCACTTAATTTTTGTGCAGTACCACTGTTATTACACTTGGCTGCAGTTTGACATGGAGGCCAAATATGTCCGGCGATCCAAATTCATGAAAGTGTAGAACCTTCTTAATGGGGGTCAAATTTAGGTATGCCACTACTTGGTGACGGCGGACCTGCAATGGTTCTTCCTGTAAATTTGCTAGCAAAACCTTGATATCCTTGTGTCCAAGAAGGATGATACCTGGAGCTGCATGGGTCTCTAACTGTGACTGCTGATAAGGCCCAATAACATCCCCATAAAGTCATTCAGGTATTTCAACCTCTAGCTCTGTGCTCATTATAACTTGATGACCAGAGGGTATTGTTATGGGTCCAACAGCTCAAAGGCAACCCTTATTTCTCGTATATCTGCTGGGGGAGAACTTAGTTTTTCTTTTTATCTGATGGTAATGAACAGGGTTACACTGTCGCAGTAAATGAGATTGACCTGCCCCATATGGACAGGATCCTTTGGCACTCCGCTGGTGGTAAAATAAATTGGTATTTGCTGCCCCAGGATCTTGAAAGTCTCCTCCGCCATATTGACCACTGCGCCAAATTTATGCATGAAGGCAGTTCCAATCAGAAGGTCATAAGTATTATTTGGTAGCACAATTGTTGGAGCTATGGCATAAATCGACCCAAACCATAATGGTAGCGCACTGTACGCTCCCTCTGAAACTGTGCTTTCTGATTCAGCAGTTCCATACACAATTTGATGCTCTACGCCAGGTTTTAACGCCAACTTAGCTACCAAATTTATAAAAATATGTTTTGTGCACTGTTATCTATAATGGCGCGGATTTGGGTCTTTGCTACAAAAATGTCACAATACTTACACTCAGAATAAGAAGAGTTTTGACTGTTTAAAACATGAATGTTCAAAGAGTCTCTCTTTCCAAGGAAATGCCTACATCCCATGCCAACTTTGGGATTTTCTTTAACAATACTTTCTAATGGAATGGCGAAGGGTACTCCTTCCAATATAGGAGCATCCAAGGAGAGGCGGGTCTCATCCTTTGAGATTTGTTTTAAAATCTGGTTGGCAAAGGGTGTTGATTTTGCAGAGAGGGCCCCTTCCACCGCAGCATTTTTTTACTTGTGCCCAAGTTAGCACATGGACCTCCTCAACCAGCTGCTGATATAAAAATTCATCACTAAACTGAGTAACTTTGGTAGAATATCTTTTATTGGGTTTGGGTGGGACAGATAGAGTTGGAACAGCGAAGGTAGAGGGTCCCATATCTACTCCGCTCTGTCTTTTCCATGAATGCACTGGTCTGACTGCACAAAATGAACTTGACGCTTAGGACAGTTAATCACAAGATGCTCAAGATGACCACAACCATAACATCTTGGCTCATGGGACTCCATCCTCAGTGGTTATGAGAAGGTCCAAGCCAATAGTTAGACTTCTGGTTGTATTTTGGGCAATGACGAGGCGCATAGATATAATAGTACTGGGAATTGTTGAGGGCGAATAAAAGTTGCCTGAGATGAATCACTTAAAGAAGAAGGCCCTACTACAACCTCAGATGGTTCCTGTTCCACATTGGATGGAGTAAAAGTGGCTGATAGATGGTGCAGGTAATTGACAATTTTAGCAGGGGTACATCTTACTGAAAGACTGGTGCCATAGCATTAAAGAGTTCTTAGTATGGCTTCACCAAAGAAGTCATTGTAATCCCCACGTCAACTTTAACCAACATCCCTGCTCCTACTGACACATGTGCTTACTCAGTGAAGCTGTCAGCAAACTCTTTAAGAGAAACATTCTTCTAAACCCAATAGTTAATAACTCAGCCTTCCATTGTGACATCTTTACTATATCTCCATAAAACTGCAGCACAGTCTCCTTCACCTCCTGGTATGTAACAGAGCTGTTCAGGAGGTAAAATGTAACAATGACAGCGCTTCTAACGTCCAAGGCGGACATCAACAATTTAGTTTAATGCCAAACTGAATCCCCCTTCACTACAATCTCAAACCTCCTGAAAAACCCCTGCATGTTCCATCACAGTCAAACAGGGGTAGCCTGTTGATGCAGACCTCCTACTCTTAACAACCCTATTTAATTTACGCTCTGCGCAGTGTAGCCCCTCTGCAGTGTCATCCAAATGATTGGTGAGTTTCCTGACTTGGCAACCAACCATATGCAGTTGGTTGTTGTCCTTATAAAGCTGATTCATTATATCCTTTTGTTCCTGAATAAGCATCTCTTGAGTCTGTAGTAGTGTATATAAAACAAGTTTTATTTCCGCATAATGGAATAAACTATCAACTGGAAAGTGACAACAAGTTGGTCTTGTTGTGCCATTTACTTGATGACTATAAAGCTTGGTTTGGTGATTGATCAATGGGACCCCGTAGTGTGCACCACTATTATAAAATCAGCGATATAGGTAATAACCACTGTAAGGGTTGCACAGGGGTGGAACCCACTAAGCAACAGATGTACAATATGAAGAACACTGGTCACTGAGATAAACTTAATAAATGTAATAATAATATGAAGCAATTGCTTATGTTACACCACTTTATTTGTGGTAATATATAGCATACTTCTCTACTCTCTCAATCCCTCATTTATTTATTACTCATTATCCGCTCATCTTTTAATACAATACTCCCTTTACTTCTTCACGTTCCTCTTATATCTTCATTGTTGTGATCAGTTTGACCCTTTGGCTTAGCTATTATTCTTTTGCTGAAACTCGTTTGGTTTCACCTCATCATTGAAGGCTCTGGTGTATATTCATGCTAAAATGGTATTGCCTCTTCACCTTATTTCAAGGCATTCAATTATTCATATACCATTAAATTATTTTCAGCAGATATTAGCCAAACTGCTACAGCTATTTAGAGATTATCTCCAGTCATATTAATATTAACAAGGGGAGCACTGCCCCATTACTGCCAGTATCCTCAGGCTATCATCCCGTGGTGGAGGAGCATCTTGTTGCTTCAGCACCAAGGGAACAGGTTTCTGGAGGAAGAAAGCCTTATAATGGGATAGAGGGGTTAGTTTGGAATCTCGCCTCAAAGCTCCTTGTGCAGTATCATTTTCATAAAAGTTGGCCACCACAAGCAAAGCCTCCTTAATCTCTCATACATTTTGGAATGAGTTCTTGACTGAAGAGATATACATTGCCAAGGAGGTATGGGGCGCCAATCCAGCCAAGATAGCAGAAGTAGCATCAGTTAGAAGGAGCAGCTTTGCAAGCAATAGAGATTGGGATTCATTATAAAACGCTCAGAAAAAGGGGCAATTGATTTTTCCTTCTGCAGACTAAAGCACATAAAGGATTGTTTTTGCCTTTGCAAACTCTTCATAGATCCAAAATGTTCAATGAGGGCTTTCTTCACCTCCCAGGTGCTGATGGTGGCCATGTTTGGAACCATTATCTCCTAAACCACATGACTCAAGAAGGGAAGGATCTATTTTCTTCTGATGGTTGGTTGGTCCTCCCATAAATGATTTATAAATGAAAAGGAAGGAGACAATACTGCCCTCACCCAGGGTAAGCTTATCTCTGAGGGGGTTTTGAATGAAAGGGAAGGCCCTGTGAGGGTCTTTAGAATAGTGCTGTTCAATCCTTTTAAGGTGAGACAAAGCATTGACTATCAAAATTTTCTAAAAAGCTAGCCTATATTCTGATGTAGTGAGGAGGTTGTGAGGGTCACTTTCCTTGCCAACATCCATTTTTAACGTCTTTTGTGGTGTAAAGGTCCCTGTAGTGACATCACTTGTTGGAATCCTGGCTTATACTAAGCTTGCAGTGCTTTCTGCACAGGATTGAACAATACAGCAGAGGTATGTTTATTAAAACTCTTAGCTTATTGTTAAATATTTGGGAGGGTTTAGCACCACTTTTGAAGTAAAACATAGGAAACTTAGATACTAGGAAAATAGGGGTTTTTTAAATATGTATATATTTATATCATTATTAGTGATAATTGTGGGGTAAAAAAAGGACCCTATTAATATCTTGCTGCTTAGTATTTAAAGCAATTCAAGGCTCAAAGTGAGTAGGGCGAGGAATTTATTATAAGCTGGGAGTATTTAAATAAGAAAATATGGGCTTTTGACATACCAGATCTCTTGAGACTAACCTCGCTTCAATATGAAAGCAGATGGTGAAGATAGCTGGGAAGATGAACCCATGGGGCAAGTAGGTAATATCTAAACCAATCATAATGTGGAAAAATATTTTTACCTGGTGGGACCCCTCCACGTCTATAAAAGGGGCCAGTCTCTGAAAAGATTTTTGAACTAAATTACATATGGGATGTGGAAAGACCTCAGAATGGCTCCCTAGATTCCGCCTCAGATTTGTCATAACCATTGTTGGGATTCTCAACAGTTTAAATGAAGCCTCAACTTGGGGCTTTAAACTTATTATTTATTTTGGGCAATATCAACATATATTTACTATTATTAATCTACCAATCAATGCTTTGTTGGGTCTAAAGCCCAAAATCATTATTAACTTTGATTTACTTAGCATCATCCAAATTCAATTATTATTGGACAAACTCGAGATAAGTTATAATTAAACTGCTCCACTAATTGATAATCCTGACTGATAAACTATCACAACATTATTCTACCCAGGAGGGGACGAATCCCTTATTTCAATGTTATCTTATCTCAAACTCACCTTATCTATGAGTACTTTATCTGTTACCTATTTCTCTTTATCCTCTAAAAGATTTGGGATAAAATTTTTTTATCTATTTCCAGTTCCAACAGGGCTTGCGCTAATCATTCCTTATATCCCTTATTTTATCCCTTATTTTACTAGCACTATTTAAGGTGCAAATCTTTACTCAATAAAATAACTTTTTACTTCTACTTTTAATTAGGCTCTTTGTAAAGTTCACTCTCTTGTTTTTGGGACCTCTGAACCAGTGTGGTTAAGTCCCTAACTGTTAACTTTTGGGACCTCTGAACCTGCCTAGGTTAAGTCCCTAACTATTAATTATTAGGACCTCTGAACCTGTTATTAAGGTTAAGTCCTCCTCCGCCTGTCCACCTCAGCAAGCTTCAAAAGACCCGCCTTCAGACCTCCCTTAGTCCCAACAACCATACTACTAACCCTAGGGCTTTTTGGCCAAGGAGTGGGGAAAATAGTATCACCCCAATTTGTGAAGTTCCACTGAGAATCAACCAGAGTTTTTGGGAGATATTAGCCTTTTTAAAAACCAAAACACTTTTATTCAATATTGGACAGGTAATTGTTCATAAAGGATCTTTGGCAGTCTTTGTTACCATATTCTATACTGTATGTTGCCTTTTCTAAAGTACCTAAGTTTCTAGGTAGCTTTAATTTTCAAAAATTGATTCTTAGCATAAAGAAAAGTCTTTTTTAGCATTAGGTGGTCTGCATAAAGAAAAGCTCCTGTTCTTGTAAATCTAAATTGTTGTTTGCTGAGATTATTAACTAATTATATAGATCATTATACAGCATTAAGTTTGTTATTAACTGGTTTAACTTGCATTAACTGTGCCACAATGCTGTTGAGTTTCATCTAGAAGATAGGTCTTCCAATAAAAAACATCTTAAGAGCCAATATAAAATGAGATACATTTTTTGGTCCCACAGTTCCTGATTACAAGATCATATTTCAAAACAAATTACAAAAGGGCGGCAATCAAATAACGCTCCTTTAAAACTTAATTATTTTTTGAAGGTTTTCAAGGCAATTATTAATTAAGCCCAATTTTCTGATAGAAGTTTTATGATGATTAATTTGATAAGAAATTAGTTTAAGCATACTGTGGATTTCAAAAAGGATGCTTTTACTCAGTACATAACTTATCTAGATTCTCTCATTATTCTTGTGCTAATTTAGCTGTAACTCTAGCAACTTGTTCTTAAATGGTTTCATACATAAAATACAATATTATGTGGATGTCCTGTAGACTTCATTTAATATATTTCATCATTCATGTATCCAGTAGTCCATTAACATGAAATTTGATAAATAGTATTTTGTTTTCTCAATAACTTTTCTATATTCTCCATTATTTAGAAAATGATAAAGTGTCTCATAAGCTTGAAAAAAATTTATGAGTTTATAGATGGTGATGAAATTTTCATAGTGTACTCACAAATTCATTATTAAGTAGTTTTTGAAGTATGAACAAATTGGTGTATCAATTGCTCCAAATGACCTCACTGATTGTAAAAGGTAAGTAAATTATATTTTTATACAAATATACTATGTTATCAACAATAGAAGTTTACTAGGCTTTTTTCATGTTTACCATTATTTAAATTTAAATCTAAATTATTATGGGGAAGGCCAACCAGGGGAAGGACACTTCTGAATGTAGACTCAAAGGAAAACGAAACTTGGTAACAGGGAAGGCACCCCATAGAAGCGATGCTATCTCTTGTTGCCAGCGAAAACGCCACACAGGGAGGGAGGGTGGAACGTGTAAAGGGGCCGTAACCACAATTGAACACATGTGGAGGAAAGGGTCCAATTTGATGAACCAAACTGGGAACCAGGAGGAGAACAGCTGATGGCAATGCGGTGGGAGGTACCCAAACATCCACTCCTGGAAGTGGTCCACCAAGTGGGACCAGAATCTGTGGACAGCTTCTGGGAGGGTGGGGATGGAGCCAGCGATGGCATCCAAGACAATCGTGTGGATAGTCCACATGGCGATTGCAACCACCAGAGCATGGAGAGAGGGTGAAAGAGGGGATACCATGGATATAGCAAACATATCTCTTGACAAACTGAAGGGATCCGTTTGATCCTGGACCAGCAGACGTTGAACTTTGCGCCATATCACTTTAGAGGTAGGACACTTCTCCAGGCGGTGGAACAGCGTTCCATACTGGCCACACGTGACGCAGGATGAGTGTAAAGCGTTAGAGCGCTCAGCTGTATGGTACACCCGCTTCAGGCAGCGCCACACATGGGAGCGGATTTGAGGCTGCAACAGAGGATGGTGAGCGTATTTCCAGATGGTTTTTTGGGTCTCAATGGAGTAAGGGATGTCCATCATGTCCAGGTAGTCCACCCTGGATATGACATGGGGCCGTGTGGGGATCAAGCCATCTTGAATGGGTAACCCCTGTACCTCCTGTGTGAGCTGAGGAGAGGGACAGCCTCTCCGGGCTGTGTGTCCATTAATACAGGTTCTCCACTCAGCGCTCCACATGGAGAGGAGGATTCGTTTGTAGTTGGTTTTAGTACCGTGAGGACCTGTGGCCGATGGGTGAGAAGCCAGATACTTTATCAAGGAGTGAGGGTGCAATGGATTGTTAAGGCCCAGGGCATGGGAGAAATTGGAGCAGGCTGCACGGGACCAATGTTCGGAGTGAAGCATAGGGGCGGTGACAGCTGCAATCCAGGTGCCCAGGATCTTAGCAGCATGGGCTTTAAGGTTGAGCAGGCCCATGCCGCCATGACGAATAAGGCCAAACATGACCTCAAGCCGCACTGGTGGTGGGCGGCATGACCATGGCCACCCTTGTAGAAGGGCATATATAGATTTGAAAATCCTGGGGAGAAGGCAAATGCGTGGGCTCCAAACCAGACTTTGGAGAGGAGCTTAGAGTTGGCCAAAACGACCCTGCCAGTAAGGGAAGTAGGGTGGGCTCTGAGGGAGGCGATGCGCTTCGTCACATTGTCTAGAAAATGACTCTCCATTACTGCTGTTGGGATTTTTGCCCATATTCCCAGCCTGCTAGATTACCTGGTATCGCTAGGGGAAAAATTCCCTAAGGCGAAGTGAATTGGAAATCAGTTGACCCGAATTTTGGAGGAACTATGTTCAGGGTTTTTAGGATATTTATCTGGTTGTATCTGTCAGGGATTGATCCAGATGAATACCTAATATCTCATCAGGTGGAGTGGCTGACGAAATAAGGGCATCTGATAGTAATCAACTATCAGGTGTACCAATTGGGAATGGTTTGGTTTCATCACCGACTGATTGGGAATGTTTATGAAATGTGAGGCGATTGATGCCACCTGCAACTAGCAAATTGATTGGTTGCTAGCCAATTATGGTTGATTCGCTTGGATTGAGAGGAAAACATTAATGATACATTTCTGACTCTTTAGTTTGAGGTCTCAAGGGTGTCTGACGTCAGAATCCTAGTCAGGATGGGGAGGACCATCGCTGCCAAGATGAGGAAGGGTGATTCAACGGCAACGGCTGCCATTTCATCAGAAAGAGGTGTCAAACTGAGGGTTAGACAGCCAAATCCCCTACAAATTCCCTAGAATTTACTATAGTAAAAAACACTTAAAAACTCGAAAGTAGTAGTACAATAGTAAAGTAGTATAGTAGTAAAACACTCAAGTATTACACTGGAAAATACTCACTGATTGACACAAGTCTACAGTCGGGAAAGAACTAATAAAGAACCTTATTAGTTTGACTGTAGATTCAGTAATAGTTAGACTATCAGCATCTAGCGTGAAGATTCCATTCAAGGATATTTTTGCACAAGGCAATAATTGGTAGACTCTCAGAGAAGAGTAGAGATCCGAGTGGGGATCTAGAGATAAAAGGG
>JAKSZP010013398.1:0-121962 GCA_022478985.1 Massospora cicadina
AAAGCAATTGGTGCAACGATGTGCTTCAAATGTCAGGCAAAATACCTGGGACTTACCTTCAAACCATTGAAAATAAGCTCAATGACTCATTTCTTGTAACACTACCACTTTCTGACTTTGACGGCGCCCCTCCAAAAATTGGACCAGATATTATTAAATTAAAGTATCAAAATTACCTGGTTCAGCTCTCAGATTCGGATAGCGCTGATCCCACCAAAAATGAGAGTCCTGAAAAAATGAAGCTCACTAACTCCTTTCCAACTATCCTTCCACTTTATGACTTTGATGGCGCCCCTCCAAAAATTGGACCATATATTATTAAGATGAACGCTAATCCCTATGAAAACACAGGTCCTAAAAAAGCAAAGCTTGATAACCCCTTTCCAAAAATCCTTCCACTTTCTGACTTCAATGGTGCCCCTCCTGAAATGGGCCACAAACTCCTAAAGCAAAAACTCTGGATTACCTGGTTTGGCCCTCAGATTTGGATATCAATGACCCAAACAAAAATAAGAGCCAAGAAAAAGTGAAGCTCAACAACTCCTTTTTGGCAACGCTACCGCTCTCCAACTTTGATGGCTCCCCTCCAGCAATTGGGCCCAACCTTACAAAAATGATTTCCAATCCCAAAAAAAACTTGCCAACTGCTGCCCAATTCGGAGATGCAGCTTTTCTGTTTCAGGCATGATGGGCTTTGCCACAAGATGCTCCATGGCACGTTTGCACTGCATCTGAAGTGGGTTAGCAAGGAGAACATGCACAAGAGCAAGGATGTTCACTTTGAACTCCACCTCAAACTCGAAGCCAGCCCCTCAAAAGACTAGATACCATGGCTAGCAGCGGATCACAGATTGAGGAATTTGAACCCACCTTCAAAGAGCAATTCGAAGGCTTTACCACTAAGACCTACCTCCAAGATCATGCCACAATCTACCGTTGGGGCAAAGAATTCTACCAGCAAGATCATAGCATCGCCCCAATCTATAGCACCCCCATTGTCTATATCTTTTTCCTGGATGATATTGGGGTGGCCTCATTATACACTGCCAGCATCGCCAACCTGATCTGCATTACGCCTGAGGCTCAGTCCACTCCTGATCTTGAGCCCTTTATTTACTTTAACCCCCTGGTCACAATTTACTCCCCTAGGACAAGGCTTGTGGAGGGCGTTGTCAGGATTCTCCCTGGATTAGGTGAAAGCTTAGTCCAGGGGAAAACTGATATAATTATCCAAAGGGTATATTTTGTAGATGGCCCAATAATCTTGAAAACAGAGTTCAATTCAACCAGAATACTGAATTTGAGTCTTTGCCCAAACTATGCTGAATTTTGGGAAAATGTACATTTCCTATTCATTATATAATCTCTATCCACTCTTTATCTATTCCCACATATCCAATTATCAATGCTTTCCTACAGGTCCCATGACACTACCCTTAAATATCCCTATTCCTATCCTTATATTTATTACACTATAAATAGTGCTAAATTCTTTTAAATAAAATACTTCTTACCTAATAACCTGATTTTATTTTACTTCACTTTAATGGAAACCATCTCGTCTAAGGCTGCTAACTTCAAATCCCAGCCTTCAGATGATCGTGCCGCCAATGATTCCTCCCTGGCAGCCCAACAGACAGCCACCAAATAGGGCCTCTCCTTTGTTTCCAGCTGAAAGAGGGGCTGAGGAGTATGAGGTGGAGGAGATTTTGGACATAAAAGTAGTGCAGGATCATCAGTCATTTTTAGTTTGGTGGAGGGGTCATCCAGTTAAGGAGGCCACATGGCAGAAGTCCAGAGATTGTTCCCAGTGTTCTGGGAAAATCAGAGTTCTTTTTGTCTAGAGGGTGATGTGACAGTTTTGTTTTCCCTCAACATCACATTTCCCTGATCCTTAATAATACAGATGATCTGATTTGGAAGAAGGAGGGGGTGATAGAGCATTAGCTTTGGCTAGACCCCAGGTTGGGACTGAGACTGGGAAAGGATGGCGGTTAGAACTTTCATCAGGTCTAGGTCAAACCAGATGTTTTTGAAGTGGGTGGATTCTAAGTTAAAGGTGAATCTAAAATCAGAATTAGATCATTTCTTGTATGTGATGGCGCAGCCACTACAGAATTTAATCCGTCCTAGCATGATGGGGTTTGCTTACAGAATATTTCAAAAACATAGTTAGGCATGATGGATGAGCTTAATATATGATTGCAGCAGAGAGCTATAAGTGAAGGGATTTGAGAATGTGAGATTTCTTAGTTCCATTTTCTATCAACTTGCCTGATATATATCTAATAAAGCCGTTCTTGAGCCTTATCTATTTTTTATTGTCTTCCAAGGTTTATATTGGTATATTTAATCTAACAGCAAGCCACGTTTGGCCTATACAAACAGGAGGTGGACTTTGAGAGCGAGTTTGGTAAGTCTATTACCTCCCTATACACCTTTGTTTTAGAGTCAGGGCATGTTGCTTGGGGTAAGCATACTTGCAACTGTCCTCCAAGGGGAGTTCATCCATGGCGCCTGTAGCATATGCACTAGAAGAATGGCCCTTAGAGAACCTGTCCGCCCTTTGGTCGTTGACTTGGGTCCTGCTTACCAATTTATTTGTGATTCTTTGGAAGGAGCCAATTCGTTACAATTTTTTATTATGAAATGAGGATAACTAGCTTATAATCTATTTAAGGTGAAAGATGCATTAAAACTAATTGGCTGTACTAAAAGAAGCCTTTAATTGATTTTATATCATTAAAAGTTATTTTAATTTCTAAATCATGCGCCAAAGTGATTATATTTGAATATTATTATACATGATTGAATAAAGCTATGAAATTAAATACCAACTGTTATAATTTTGGCAGTATATCAGAGATACTCTAAGGGTTTTCTGCACAGGATTACGCCCACTGAGCAATATGGCTGACAATATAAATCTTGACTTCCTAAAAACAACAGAATAAACTTTTAATAAATATGAAGCAATTGCTCTAATGACACTTCTTTATTTAATTTAATACTTTCAGCAGATCCTCACTGGTCTGCTCCATCTATTCTACTAACAACCTACTCCTCTCAAGCTTCTCATATTGCTGATATCTTAGCACTTTGGTCAATACTGACCCTTTTGCTTAGGCTATTCAATCCACTATACATATTAGTTCCAGCAGAGTTCACCATTTATTAAATTCACAATCACCTTAGTTTGAGGCAGTCTATTCAATATTTGTCATATGCTGACATCTAATTATTTATAGTTTGTTGACATCACCTTATTGCCTGATTTGGAGGCGATTCAATAACCTTTCCACCCCAATATCACCTCATCCTAAGGCGCTCAAATAATTGTAACTCATAATCAGGATTGGTGGCTTTTACCCATCTGCTGTAATTACTTAGGGGCTTATTGTCCAGTCATATCAGAATCATGACACCAACTACACATAAGTGATGGTAATGTGCTATCATAAATTCACGTTCCATATTAATGATGCCAAATCTGAGTTGGTATGGTAACATAAAATTTACAAACATAGTAAGTAATTATTTTTGAAGACAATTGCTAATGTAAATACACATTGTCCCATTTTGATGTCCAACCTTGAGGGCCTTGTAACAGGGTTAATAAAACTAGATATAAGTTTTATTGTACATATTGTTGAAAATAAATTGATACTTTGTCTAATTAGTGGACCAAATTACAGCGTTAAAGCATTCTTGTGATACTATTGTCAATTAATAATGATCATTGTAATTGACATTGAACCTAAAATTAAGTGCATGCCAATTATCAGTGACTTTTCACTAATGATGCTAGGATGGAATCAAGCACAGATAAGAAGTAGCAGAGATGGGTCATAGCAGGACTACCCCTGTGCATAGAGTATCCCTTAAAAGTCCTTTCCATAAGCCACTGGTTAAGTGAAGGTGCAATGAAGGGTAAGATGGGTAAAGGTTCATAAGGTATCAGAAATACCCATATAAGTTACCGTTAGATCTGGCATATAAAGGAGATTGATTGAGTTGGAGCACTGCATTATTTAATAATGTTAATAAAGCTTAAATTATTGTATCTAAATTATAGTATTGTGGTCTAAGTTGTTGTAAGGAGAGTGTCTATAACTCTCCTGTTCCCAGCGTGGCAGTGCGCGGTGCACCAGTCCAATGCCAGGGAACTAGCCATTAGTGCCAAAGTGATTAGAGCTCAGCAGAGGGTGCTGGAGCAATAACAGCTTAGGCATAAAATTGTGAATTTTATAATAAAAACCTCAGTAAAGGCGACGCGGTGCACATATTGAAAGGGGCTAAGCGACCCAGGTTGGAGGGAACCTGGGCAAACAAACAGTGCATGAGGGGAGAGCTGCAAGGTGCTTGCAATGGCAAGGGTAATGGAGCATGAGACCTCCTCAAAGAGGTTTGTGCACAGGAGCATTTGGAATATCATAAAATTTTAAATAATGTAAATGGGGAAAAGGTTTATTTTGGGAAGTCGACCAACAAGGAATGTTGGTTGGGGAAAATGTATTTAAGCTCAAATGGGGGAATAGGTGTTATGCCGCAGTGGGCCCAAGCACCAACTCACCAATAGGGCAACACTGCCATCCAAGTTGGTTGAAAGGCTGAAACTGACTTCACTTGAGTGATTGATTGAAGTTGGATTCAACCCGAGCACTTTATTTCAAAAATGGAACAGGTTTTGAAACCCCACTCATCAACAAACCAAATTGAACCATCCACATTCATTCAGTAGATCATTTATTTTAACGCATTGCTCAACGTCAGGGGCTGGACGTTTTGCACACCACTAGTCCTAACCTGAGCATATTTTGCCTGAACCCAGAGTTGGTCCAGGGTGTGCCTCAGGTCAGAAAGGGCCTGCAGCTTCACCCTCTGAGCCTCCTGGCACCCAGCCTTGTCTTTGGGGTTGGTCCCCACTACTATGTCATGTGCACATGACATTACCCTCTCCTCCCAATGGGGCTCAACCCCCCTCCAGGGGCTTGCACCAGGGAAAAGTTCTTGTGGGTAGGGGCCAACTTCATGGCGGTGACGGTCAGCTTAGGTTGGGATCCAGCAGCCTGGGGGAAACGCTGTTGGAAGGTGTCAATCAGATCTTGGGCATGCACACAGTCGCACGCTGGAACCCAACTATTCTCTGCAGTGTCAAAGCCCTTCCGGGATACCAGATACTTGAGTCTTCTTTTAATATGGCGTGAGGCAACTATTTCTTCCACCTCCCACTCTGGCGCCCCATCCATGAGATAGGCCTCAGGAGTCTCTGGTGGAGGGCCCTCAAACAACATCAGTTTGCTCTCGTGAAACACAGAGAAGATCTGGAATGAGGGGGGAGATCTAACTGGTATGAGGCATGGCCCACCTTTCTAACAACGCAGTAGGGGCTAATCCTCTTTGGTCTCAGCTTCTTATGTGGCTTCTTGATTGGGATGTTATGAGCATCAAGCATCACGAGATCCCCTTCCTTGTATGCAGGACCCACTTGGTGTTTTTTGCATCAGCGTTCTCCTTATATACCTGCATAGCCGCCTCCAAGCTTGTGGAAACCCCCTGGTGGACCTTCTTGATTGTCTTGGCAAAGTCCACCACCGCTTCAACCTTTGGCCCACAGCTGGGCTCCATGTTAAAGGCGGGGTTAAATCCATGGCTGGCAAAAAAGGGGGAACAGCTGATTGAAGAGTGCATGGTGTTGTTGTAGCTAAACTGGGCCATGGGAAGGTGAGAAGCCCAATCCAAATGATCTGCAGCGGTGTAACACCGCAGAAACTGTTCCAAGCACTGGTTCATTCGTTCAGTCTGCCCATTTGATGGGGATGATAGGCAGTTGAATAAAAAGGGCGAACCTGAAGAGTCTTACACAAATCTTCCCAAAACATGGAGGTAAACTGTGGGCCCCAAAAACTGATAATTTCTTGGGGGACCCCATGGAGCGCAAACACATGTGTGACGAAAAGCCTAGCCATCTCAGCTGCGGTTATGGTGGTTCTGCAAGGAATAAAGTGGTCAAACTTCATGAACCAGTCCACCACTACCATGATGGCATCATAACCATCTGAGACTGGTAACTCCACAATGAAATCAACTGAGATGAAAGTCCAGGGCCCATCAGCCTTTTGGACTGGTACTAACAACCCTGCTAAAGGTTGACAATTGGGTTTCATCTGGTTGCATACCAGGCACTCCTTACAATACCGGCCCACCTGAGCAGACAAGACCTTCCAATTGTATGTGCGATGTATCAACTCCAAGGTCTTTGCTTTCCCCAGATGACCAATGGTGATTAAATTATGATGGTCCCAAATGATGTCCAGGTGCAGTGGTCCAGAAGGTACCCAAAGGCACCCTGGAACCACACCATCTCATCCTTTACATGATAGCCCCTGTATAGATCCTCTTGATTTGAAGTGCCCTTTGCAAGTACCATGGCATATTCACCTGACAGAGGCTGAGAGAGGACGACCTTTCTGAACATACCATATTTCTCCATGTTATCCAGAGGTGCAAGCGCTGGCCCGTTAGCCAGGAGAGAGAGAAGTAGCAACAGAATTTCACTTGGAGGGATCATAACCTGGGTGTTGTGCACTTCTACCTCCTTAGGGTCAGGGGCTAAAGCAGGGTTGTGGCTCAAAGCATCCGCCAAACCATTATCCTTGCCCTTGGTGAACTCATACATAAATGCAAATTTTGCAAGGGTCTTATGACAACGGGTCTGCCGTGGGGTTAGGACATGAGGAGCGCAGTAGTAAAGCAAGGCATGGTGGTCTGTATGTACTTGGAATGGTTGGGTAGAGCCATGCAAGTGGTGACACCAATATGTCAGCGCCTCCACCACTTCTAGTAACTCCTTGTCATAAACGGCGTAATTCAACTCTGGCAAAGACATCTTCCTAGAAAAATATCCCACCGGATGCTCTATCCCATCTTCACCTACTTGTAACAAGGCAGCCATGATGGCGAAGTTGGAGGCATCAGTAAACACAATGAACTCCTTTGAAGGGTTGACATGGCAAAGAACAGTCATGGAAAACAAGGTGCACTTCACTGCTTGGAAATCATTCTCCAAAATGGGGGAACACTGAAGTACCTTGGCACTGCTAGCCTTGTATAGGGGAGCTGCCACCTCAGATAGATTGGGAGTGAACTTCTTGAGGAACGTACACGTCCCCAAAAAGCTCCTTAATTCCTTAACTGAGGTGGGGGTAGGCCACTCAAGAATCGCCTTCTCTTTGTCTGGAGTTATCATGTGTCCCTGGTCAAGCATGACGTTGCCCAGAAACATGACCTGGGACTTGAAGAACTCACACTTTAATATTTTTAACGTAAGGCTGGCTGCCTTTAACCGCTCCACCACTTGCCAAAGGTGAACTGCATGGGACTCCTAATCAGGGGAAAACACCAGGATATCATCCATGTAGGCAACCGTGCATACCCCCAACAGGTCCACCAACGCTGCATCAATGCAGCGTTGAAAGATAGCAGGGGCATTCTTAAGCCCTAAGGGCATGACCTGAAACTGGAATATTCCTTTTCTGGTGCAAAAGGCGGTTAATAACTCTTGGCCCTTCTTAATCCAGATCTGATTAAATGCATTGAGGCAATCCAGCTTGGAGAAGACCTTCGCCTTCTCCACATAACGCGCATTCTGTGAATCCAAAGGGATGGGATGGAGGTCTGGTACAGTGACATTGTTAAGGTTCCTGTAGTCCACACATGGGCGTAAAGTACCATCAGACTTCTCCACAAATAGAAGGGGGAGCACACAGGGGAGGTACGCTGAAAAATCGCACCTTTGGCCACCTGTTCCTTCACCCACACATACAAAGCCTCTTCCTCCTGGACAGTCAATGGGTAAATGGGGGAAGATATATGCACCAGATCCACAGTGAGCTTGAAGTCACAATTAAACTCAGAGTGCTTAGGGAGTGTGTTGGCAGATGCTGCGTCAAAAGAGGATTCCAAACCCTCCAAACAGGAAGGTAAGGAAAATCCCACAGAGGAGGGGGTCTTCAGCAAAGGAGCAAGATAAGGGGTGGGAACATTGGGCCAATGAGGTAACGGGCCCTGGACGTTATCCTTTGACAAGGGAACAATCAACTGGTGAATGTTCACCAAAGACAAGGATAGCGTGTTTTCTTTCAAATTAGTGCAGACATCCAACTTTCTCCACCACTCAACCCCCAAAATAATGGGGAACAAGAGGTGCTTGATAGCTTGGAAATGATCAGACAGAAGATAGGTGCCCACCTGGTAGTCCACCAACCCAATGACATTCAGCGTAGGGATACCTTGAGAAGCCCCACCTCTAGCCATACCATCTGGTGAGTAACTCAACTCAAGGTAGTCATCCAGGTCTTGGTCAATAAAATTATTTGTGGCACCGGTATTCACTAAAATAGCTGTTCTGAACTTCCCAAGAGAGGATGTAAGGGTAGCAGTCAAAAGGAAGTATCCAGAGTGGGATTTATTCAAAGCAGAAAATGACTCTACTTTACTTAAATACTCTTCTGGCTTGAGCAAACCATAAGGGTAGGTTTGGGAATCAAAGAAGGGGGAGAGATAGTTGGCCACTCTTACTACTGAGGCCACATACCCCTCCATGCCTTCTGCATGAGCATAAACGTTTTCATATTCTAAGCGCAGTTCCTTTTCAACTTCCTGAGTGCTGCGAATCATGGAAGTGGTCAAACAAGGATTTTCTGGTGTGATTACAGACACAGAAATGGGTTCCAGGTCTGAACCATGAGAGGGCCAATATGGTCTAGAGATATATCTCAGGTTTTCGTTATAAAATGCGTTTTTAGATGTGAATGACCCTGTCCCTTGAACTGTGATGGAATGCCTGACATTATCCATGGCCAACACCCCCAGGCCCATCTGCGCCAATTCCAATGTCATCAGCTGAATGCACGGGAGAAAGAAAACTTGTTTATTTAAATTGACATTGAGAATTTTGACAGAAAGTTGTGGAATCACGACCTTTGGACCACAAAGCATCCAAATCCACCAGGTACAAACATGAAGGGTGGATACTTTCCAGTTGGAGGCAATCATAATAATGCTGAGTTGCTCCAACCATCAAGAAAAATAGGAAACAGAGGTTCAGCTAATGACAGCTGGAGCCCACAGCTGATGGCCACTGTTTCCCCTTCAGAAAAGTTCCACACGGGAAAATTTCATGCACATAAGGAAAATGGGTTGGTCAACTAATGTAAGGAGAGTGACTATAACTCTCCTGTTCCCAGAATGGCAGTGCGCGGTGCACCAGGCCATTGCCAGAGAACTAGCCATTAGTGCCAAAGTGATTAGAGCTCAGCAGAGGGTGCTGGAGCAATAACAGCTTAGGCATAAAATTGTGAATTTTATAATAAAAACCTCAGTAAAGGCGACGCGGTGCACATATTGAAAGGGGCTAAGTGACCCAGGTTGGAGGGAACCTGGGTGAACAAACAGTGCATGAGGGGAGAGCTGTAAGGTACTTGCAATGGCAAGGGTAATGGAGTGTGAGACCTCCTCAAAGAGGTTCATGCACAGAAGCGTTCAGAATATCATAAAATTTTAAATAACGTAAATGGGGAAAAGGTTTATTTGGGAAGTCGACCAACAAGGAATGTTGGTTGGGGAAAACATGTTTAAGCTCAAATGGGGGAATAGGGGTTATGCCACAGTGGGCCAAGCATCAACTCACCAATATGGCAACACTGCCATCCAAGTTGGTTGAATAGGCTGAAACTGACTTCACTTGAGTGATTGATTGAAGTTGGATCCAACCTGAGCGCATTATTTTAAAAATGGAACAGGTTTTGAAACCCTGCTCCTCAACAAATCAAATTGAACCATCCACATTCATTTGGTAGATCATTTGTTTTAAGGCCTGGCTCAAAATCAGGGGCTGGGCGTTTGGCACACCACTAGTACCAACCTGGGAATATTTTTCTCAAACCCAGAGTTGGTCCAGGGTGTGCCTCAGATCAGGAATGGCCTGCAGCTTCACCCTCTGGCCTCCTGGTACCCAGCCTTGTCTTTGGGGTTGGCCCCCACTATTATGTCATGTGAACATGACAGTTGTACTATTCAGAAGAAAATGACCATAGAGCGGTTGCTGTAGTGCTGTAGATACAAAAATGTCATATATAATTGAAGGTACTAGAGTTAAGTTACCAAAAGTACCATCTGTTGAGCTTATTGTATTAGTATATTAAGTAAAAGAACTCCATCTCAGCCCTAAGATTTAAAAATAAGCATCTTGAAGTATATGGGTTAAAACAAAAAGCTAAGGTGGTAAGATGTAAGGTAAATTACTTAAACCTATCATAAAATTATATCATAAGGATCAAGTATATCCACTATTATTAGAGTGCCTTCTATAAAAAGGAAATATTAGCTACTGCCACTAAATCTAGCCCACTTTGCAAGGTAAAACTATAATAACTCTATAAAAGAGAATGAATAATATAACCTGAAGGCCAAGTTGCTACTTTACAGGGTTATAGGTGAATTATTAGCTTAAGGAAGAGGTATATAATTTACTCACAAGCAGAAATACATAGTTGATAAAGAGTGAGAATTATTACATATATAATGAATGTACATATACAATAACTAAGAAGAGATCTTTGGGTGAGATAGCTGCCTAGTTTTTGGGGTTGACTGTCTGATCCACATTATACTATATTATCCACTAGGTAAATGATGCCCTGCAGGAGAAGGCCACTGCCCATATAGGATGGTAGCCAAAGGATTCTCAACAATAACTTTAGTTTTTTTGAACGCTTTTATTTTATAATTTTTTTAGTAACCAGTTCAAAAAGTTATGATTAGCAGATCAAGAAAGATTTTTAAATTAGTTAACTATAAAAATTTTAAGCCATGTTGCCCTTGGGACAAATATACTTCCAGATTTCTAGCCATGATCCAGAATAAACGTTTGTATATCCAGGTGGTGGCAGGAAGATTTATATTAAGTTAACCACCCTTAACCCCTTGGGTACAGATTTATTTGAAGAAAATATTGCATTTGGAATGGATTTAATTTGCTGATGTGTGGAACAGTATATAAAGGTGGTAGATTCTGTGTGAAAATTCATTTATTTGAGCAATATAATGTACACAGTAATTAGTATTGGTATTGTAAATTGAATCTAAATTTATAAAAGAAACAAGATGACAAAAAATATTCAAGGAATCACAGGAAGAAAATTAGTAATATTTTTTGAGAGTGTGATATTTTCAAAGAAATTTTATGATGCAACACAGTCATCAAATGTACCCAAGGAGTTAAACTAGGTAAGTATAATAAAAAAAAACTTTGAAAAAAAGAACCTCTTTAAAAAAGCTCTAAAAGTATGAAATAATTGAGAAATTATGCCTCCTCAATAAAACCCTTTTTTGAGGTTGGCACCATCTTCCAATATGACTTATAGAATTTTGCTCACAAATGCAATTTATATCTTATATCTGGATTGGGTCCAAGTGTAAACTATAAGCAACTTAGAATATATAGTACTGAGTAAATAAATTATAAATATCTATTATAAGTCAGTTAAAATATGGCGCCAACTTCAAAAATGGTTTTATTGAGCAGGCTTAATTTCTTGATTATTTCATACTTTTTAGAGCTTTTTTAAAGGAAGGCCTTTTCCCCCAAAAATTTGAATAAAGATCTTTTTCCCCCAAAAAAGCTTTACCCCAGTTCTTTCCCCCTAAAAAATTAGTGCATTTTTAAAAGTGGCTCTTTTTCCTACTTTTATTAAATATTACTATCTCTATATATCATTTTTGACCCCTTACTATTTCTCTATAAAATTAAAACTCATTGTAAAAATATTATATATAGTATCTTATTAATAAATATACTAATAATTCATTTTATTAAATTTAGTTGCTTTTATTGGTCAAATTATATCAAATTTACTCATTATCATCTACAATACTTCATTTTATTAGATTTGGTTGCTTTTATTAGTCAATCTATGGTAAATTTATTGATCGCTATCTAAAATAATTCATTTTATCAAATTTAGATGAGTTTATTGGTCAAATTATGCAAAAACGATAGCCATCTATAATGATTTAAGCTCATCCCGCTATGATCTCATACTTGCCCGGATTTTGAACATACTATCAGCCATAGGACATGTTAAAAGTTGCTTCGAGGCTATCGCTTCACCGATTCCGGAATTAAGTTTATCCGAAGTTGTTTTAGTCCCACAAGTATCCATCGCTTCCGAACCCATTTTGATATACTTACTAGATTAATGGGCAGATGACCAATACTTACAAAAGTAAATGGGACCTAAGTTGGAGCATCCTCGATTTTTGGAGATGATCATCCGAGTTGGTCCAGTATTTTCATAGTTATGCGCGAACAAACATCTAAAAACATACAGGTCGAATTGATAACCTCCTTTTTCAAAGTCGGTTAATGATTTATTGATTGTAGTTGATGCAATAAAGGAAACTTTAAGTAGGCATATGGTTACTTCAGTACCTTACTATATTGGACTTTAATAATATAAATTTATAATCAAACTTTATAAGGGTACCAAAAATAAATTTGGTTTGAATGCAACTTAGTACAATATAATATATACTTATATAGAACTTGATGCTGACCAGAACAATTCGAATAAGGTTGAACTTTTAATCTAAATCATATCTAGTAATAAGATAACAGTGAAAACTGTTACGTTTGCTGAAATAAGGATAGGCTAACCTAGCTATAGCTGTTAACCATGACAACCTAGGCAAAACAGAACTATTATAAATTAACATAAAGTCCCAAGCCACTCTAAAAATATAAAAATGATGAAAATGAATAACGTAAGTAGTATAAGATTTATATATTAACTTTAGACGATTATGTGAACTGAAGCTTAATTAAAATAGATAAAAAATACCAAAGCGAGACACGACGAAACTTAGTTTTTATCGAAAACATGCTCGTTGAAGTTGATGCGAGATTGGGCTAACTTTTATTAGCGGAGGAACGATACAAAATTACATAGTAATCTTTATGTGCTTTTTCTAATTAATTATCGTACTAAAAAGGTATACTATTAAGGCATAAATTAAAAAGTGGCTTTATAATGGGTAAACTAAGTATTATCATATTTAGCTTTAAGCCTTTAGCTTAAGTGGTTTATGGCAGGAAACGTGTTTAGGAACCAAATGAAAGTTTGATTTTGGTTATCATTTGGTATGTTTAGATACTTGATAACGATTAATACAAAGTTAAAATTAACTGTTTAACTTGTGTAGGGGGTTGTGAGCCTGCAGATAAAAACGATTCAGGGTTAAAGTCACGTACAAATTGTAAACGATAAAAATTAAAATTGAATAATTTATTAGATGGAGTAAGGGTTAGTTGAGGGGAAGTGACTTATTGGATCACACAGGGACATAGGGCGGGGTCGTTGCGAGCTTTCGATTTGTGGGGTGGATATTTTTCGGGGTTAGGGGAAGTTTGTTTAAAGGGGCAAGGGTTAGGCTGGGTTGGAGTGACAGGGGAGGTTGGGATCTTTGAGCGGCCACACACGTCGTCACGGGTCAGTTCAATTAAGGCCATAAGGCTATCGATAATCCCTTGTGAGATGACCTCGTGTCGCATGGCCAGAGTCAGGTTTTCGAGGAAGGCGTCAAAGTGGAAATCCCCCAGTTCGATTCGCTGGTGGCAGTAAATCATTCCCTTTCGATTGTAGGGCTTACCACCGAGCAGCCCCGTAAGGAAAGCAACAAACATCTGTTCGAAATGGGCCATCATTCCAATGTCAAAGAAATGGGAGATTCGATGGTCCATGGCATTGTAGCGGTACATGCGCGCCGCGAGCTTCTCTAAAATCTCCTTCCCTCCCATCTCATGATAAAGTCCCAAATGATGAGGCATTCACTCCCTCAGGTCCCACCCTCGAGCTTTATATCCTTTGGAATATTCTCATATCCAATGATTTGCTCCTCCAAACTCCTCATTTAGTTTAACTCCACATCTTCAAGTGGCAGCAGCTAAGTTAACTGATCCTAAATCCAAGTAAAATAGCTCAATTCTGACTTAATCCCAGTGGTACCAAGGCTTCTAAACCTTTCCCTTGTTGGGATACTTAAAAAGTGGCTTCCCCCTAAATCAATTAACCGAATTGGCCTATACATTGGTAATCAATCGCTGCCAAAAAGGTTAACTGCATTCTCCAATTGAAGCTATAAATTAATTGAGTCCAAGCGGAAAGTTCCAGAACTAGGTCAGATGGTCACTCAGATCCCTTCAAATTCCACTTCATAAATTCCAATCACTTCTGATTGCATCTTCTAGGAAATCATCGTTTTCTGTTTTTATCCATCGGATCCATCAAATTGTAAGTCTCAGTTGCTTTTGCAAATATTATAGATTAATCTATCTCATATCACAAGTATATTCATTACTCTAAAGCATTATTCTATATCTATTATCTATAGATTATAAATTTATATTATCCTTTCTATATTTTAATACCATATCATTGATTGAATAATGATAAGAGAGATAGATTAAATTATATTTATCTCAGCTATAACCAGTTTTGAACCTGTCACAGCATTTTTAGCTATCCTTAGCTTGTGGTTACAGGTGTGCGCAACTATACCCAGTAGATATTATCCTTTCTATATATTTATCTTTAGATCAATTTCCAAAAACCCAATCATCTAATATTACAAATGGTATACTTCAATATATCAGAGTTGTCAGTATCTTGTACTATCTGGAATCATCTCAATTATAAATTAATCTGGTACTGGAAGATCATTACCAAATTAATCCATTTCCTAACCTGTAAATACTAAGAACAAGTTGTCATAATCTGTGCCCACCTATATCCATACAATTTACTTTCTTATCCTATTCAAGTACCTCTATTTACTTCTTGAAAAAGCCTAATCTATGCATGTGGCAGATTATTCATCGGTTGGTTTATATTAAACCTATTCCCATATCTGCACTAATTTTTATAGATACTTTACTTAGATAATGCACCTTATAACAGTTCTAGTATAACCTAATAATATTCTGATGATACAATTGAAATCAAGACGGCGTTCAAAATATAGTTAACCCTAATTTATTGAAAAGGGGTATGGAATAAAGGTCTATGTCACAGTTGAGATGAACTACTTAGCTAATTCAATTATTCCTAGATACTATGTATAGTAAAGCCAATGAACACCAAGTGACTTCATTTGGTTAAACTTTTGAGATAGCTGATTCAAAGATTATTATATCAAGTTTTATCAGGTACCGTCCCCTGGTCGGCGTACCTCGAATAAATGTAAAGTTTTATCAGGTAAGTGGTTGATGTTTTAGTTAATTCGATAAGTTTAATTGGTTTGGTTGAGTGGTTGGTAATTTTATATTTAATCAATATAATTTGATTTCTTAATTTTATCGGTAGCCATCTATCGATATAAAAAAGAATCGATTAGGATCATCTGGTAAACTTTAAGCCCACAAACAAATCCGTGTTAAACTGGGTATCACCAATGATTTGCTTAAACTTTTCTTTACAAAAGTATCATTCTGATTATTTGTTTATATATAGGATACATTATCCCATGAGCAAATAACCAAAAATTACCAAACTTGGCACAAGTATTCTATAAAGTTTGGGAATGGAATGCTAATATGTAATTTTTAATATAATCATACAAATTTCAATATCAGTTCTATATAAGATCTAAAACATATTTCTAATGGCAATTATATAGCAATTTGGCTGGGTATTTTCATATTCATTTAATTCCATAGTTTTATAGGTCTTGATAAGTGGTTGGTAGTTTTTAGCTGGTTCGTAAGTTCAACAATTGGTTTTTGCTGAGTGATGGTTCGTTTTTTGGTTGATTCGACGGGCTCAATAGTTTCAGATAAGAGATTGATGGTTTAATTAATTTGGCAGTTTAATTGATTTTGACTAAGTGGTTGGAGGTTGGAATATTTAATAAATTCAATGGTTTCTGAACTTATTGATAGCTAACTACCAATATAAAAACTAAAATTTAGAATAATCTGGCAAGTTATAAACACTAGCAAAACATGGGTGTTCCATTAGTTTTATCTATAGGGTAACCGATTTCTCAACATTACTCAAGTTTATAATATACTAGACAATTCTAATCAATTGTTTAAGCTTTTATATTGGTAGATGGCCATCGATTTGTTTGAGAAATAATTGAATTGGTCAATTCAACAAATTAATCACCAAGTTGCTTAGCAAAACCATTTTTTATTTAAAAAGGATTCAGCAATAGCAGGAACTACCCCACATGACGACTACCCCAATCTTCCTTTTTTAACTCCATATATTTAATTAAATAATTATATAAGGGGTCGGAGGAAAGTATGTTCATCCTAGCCTGTACAGGTCTTGAACCTGTGTTGAACAAAACCTGCACTAGAGTGGAAGCAGGAATTACCCTGCCAGGCTAACCACCCTTAACTTGCTTGCTAAAACTATTGAGCCTATCAAATTAACCAAATAGCTATCAAACCACTTAGCTAAAATGATATACTAATTAATATTAAAATAACATATAATTTTTATATCATATGGATGACTTATTTAAAGTATTGTGATTGAGAAAAATACCTACAATAGTTTTCATGTTGCATAGAATATTTTTGTCAAGTTTAGATGAAATTGGTCTAGCAGTTTAGGTGAAGATGTAGAACATCCCCATACACATATACAATGACTTAAGAAATATAAAGAAATCAGGATACACAAATTTATATATATTAGTAAAAATAACTATTATTTTAGTGAAGAAATAATGTAAAAGACAAATTCCACCAATCATTTCAATAATAAATAGGTCAGAGCACTCCTCATTATATATGCTAAGTTAGGTAAAGTATGCAACAAGAGTAAAAATAATGAAAATTATTTTTTGCTATTATTTTCAAGTGATGGTGCTAGTATCACCTAGTGCTAAAAATAACAGTGCTAGTATAATTTTAAAGAACTTTTATATATACCTGTTTACCTTAGTTAAAAAGCACATTGTTTCTATTAACTTATATTTACCTAGAAGGTCTACTTTCCAACTTTGAGAAGTATATTTTTAGGGTATGGTAGTAATTTAAATATCAACTGTAGCATTAGTATATATATAGTCTTTTTATTATATTTCAACAAGATTTCTTTCCACTTGGCATCACTTTTCATGCAATTTTCAGAAAAGAAAAGTATACTTAACAACTCTGAACTCCTGAAACATGTCAACCTTGATGTCCTTAAATCCCCCTGTCACAAACTGACTTAAATCATTCAAGGCAATTCACATTTTTAAGAAAATATGACTCAGACGTTGAGAACTTACTTTTGGAGCTTGGCATAACTCCTATTTGATGTGTGACACCAGATCTCTTAATTGCAGATTAACAAATTAAACAGATATAAAAGCTTAGATATTAAGGTGCAGCCAAACCTTCATAAACTTTTTGGCGCGTTTCCCTCCTTTTTTACTGTGCAGATTACCTCAGAGTTTGTTATAAAAGCATAATAGATTTAATGAGAACCCCATCTTAAAATTCTCAAGTTTTTTTTGGATTCACCTCAATTGAGCATTTTTTTACTTTAGTAAAAAGCATCCAGTCCAACTTTGGCTTTCTTGTCTTAGAAATAATTTTCTGAAGCCTTGTTAGTTAAACATCATAGTTATTGACTTTCACTATATGCATACTGATGAAGTGGATGGTTATATATTACACCCCTGCCCACTGCTCCAGGGTGAGGCAGCAGTGAACACCCTAGCATTTTTCATACTGCAGAAAAATGCGCTTGGATTGGGCCATCCAGTCCTCCTAAATCTTAGACAATTTGTCTTCCCCAAGGACCTTGAACTTCACTTTGCATGTTCTGATGTGGTGCTTTGAAGCCCCTGGTACTCCCCTGGAGCAACGTGCAATTTGGCCTTTTGGTCAAATATAGAAAATTGTTCCTATATGCTGATAAAGCTATAATCAATTATCCCAGGCAGTGATGAAACCTGCTAGCTTTATCAACTTTCGCTCATATAAGTGGTATTTTAACCTTGGCTTTACTTGTGAAGCTGATGTCACAACTTCAGTTACAGAGTCCTTATACTAGAGGGCACCCCTCTCCCAACAACGTAAACCTGGCTCCCAGAGGTCACCACTATAATGATTCAGTTTATTGGTTTGCCCACCTATCTTCCCCCCGCTGTGCTCCATAAAGAGCTTGTCAAGATTCTAATAGGACTGGACAATAAGCTCTAAGTGGTACCAGCGGAATGGGTGAGAATTAGCCAAACTGAGTAGGATACAATATTGAGGAGATTGTCTTGACATAAGGTGATAGGATGATACCAAGCTTTTACCAAAGAAATTACAGAATTGCATACAAATCAGGTGATCAGGTGAAGTCAATGTACAACAAATAATTGGTAGATCACCTCAAACTAAGGTGATTGTGAATTTAATAGATGGTAGACTCTGCCAGAACCAATGTAATATATGGCGGAATGAATAGTCTAAGCAAAAGGGTCAGTATAAACCAAAGTTGCTAATATATAAGCGAGATGAGAAGATTGAAATGGGAGAATTGTTAGTATTTTTGAGAAGAGTAAAACAGCAAAGAATTGCTGTTAATATTAATAAATAGAGTGTTGTTGGGGAAATTGCTCCATATCTTTTTGTATTTAAGTGTGTTCAGAGGACTGACAATCTCCCTATCATCCATCCAATTAATCAATGGGTTCAACCTGGTGAAAAGTCCCACAGCATATCTCAATAATTCTGCTGCATTTATAATAGTGGTGCTCATTACAGGGGGCCCATTGAACAACCACCAATCAAACCAAAACTTCTCCAATCTGTGACCATGGTTTTCACCAAAGGAGAATCGTTCCAAATGGCTACATTGGCCAACACCACTGAAATAAACTTGTTGTAGACACTGTGATTAAAAAACAAGAGGAGCTCCTTAAGGAGCATAACAATGTAACAAATCAACTTGAAAGTGTGGCTAGTTAGCTGCAAAAACTTGGACAACAGAACAGACATCTTGCCAATTTTCTGGATAATGCTACTGAACGTCTACACTGCACAGAGCGGAAGTTAACACTTAACTTTTACCCACCTCATTCCCATTGGGAAGTGGAAAAACAAGGGGTCACTTGGAAAGTATCTCATTATCATGAATATGTGACTAGCAGGAGTCACTTGAATCATGATGGCTGCTCTAGGGATTATTATGTTTTAACTTAACAAAACTCCTAGGTGATGGCAGTTCTGCCTGCTGAAGAGCCCTACACTACCCCAAGAGCAGCTGACCCTTCTGAGCCTGCCCCTCATAGAGATCCCAGCTATGGGACTCAATCAAATCCACAGTACACTTCTAGGTCTCGCAGTTATGAGAAGGATGAGGAGCTTTGTGTTGATAAGCTACCCCTGTTTGACCACAATGGAAACATTCATGGTTTCTTTAAATACTTTGAATTTGCAGAGATAAGAGCCTCCAATAGGAGGAAGGCTAAATTGTTAATATCTGACTTGGATGCTGGGAGTGCTGATCAAGTTACCTGCTACCTTCCAAGCAGTTCTATTACATACCAATAGGTGAAGAATACTGTGATGCAGTTTTTCAGAGGTATCGCAAAGATGCTGCACCATAAAACTGAGTTCTTGACCATTGATTTTTAAAGTAATGAGACCCTCACGCATTTGCCAATCATTTTATAATGGAAGCCCATGTATCAATAGGATCAGGTGTTCTTTCCAAAGCTGACGTGTGCATTGCAATGACCTCTGTAATGAAGCCATACCCTAAGCTTTACAATGTCATGTCTTCAACTTTGGATGACAATGTACCCCTGCTCAAAATTATTTAGTTTATGCGCCATCTATCTGCTACCTTCCCTCCAACCAATATAGAGCAGAAACATACTGCCGCCATAGCTGGACCTTCTTATTTGGGGGAATTCTCTCATCCTGTTCAGCTTCCACCTAGTAAACCTCAGCCCTATTAGAGCTACGCGCCTTGTCCTCAGCTGAGCTACCCCAAGCATTTCAACTTCCGCCCAAACCTGCCTAAGATAATTATCAACAGTCTAACTACCAACCTGGGCTTAATTACGCTGACCGCCAATAGCCCAACTACTGACCTGAACCTAATTACACCAATTTTTAGCAGTCAAATAATCTTCCTGACCCATCTTACAAAAACTGGGGGTGAAGACCCTATGAGGTGAATTGTTTTGAATGCGGTCACACTGGTCAATTTGCCCAAAGTTGCCTCAACCGTTAGGTACAATATGCACAGCAGGACCAATACTACCAGGAAAAAGATGTAGCGGAGTAGAGAAGGGACTCTCTACCTCCACTAACCCAACCCCAGACGTCCCACCTGAACCAATTGTAGTATTTCTAGAAGAAGCCTTACAGTATGATGATGGGTTTTTATATCAGCAGCTGATTGGAGAAGAGAATGTACTGACCAGGCACAAGCCAAGGCCACAGCAGAAGAAGGACCTCAGGAGCAACCAAAGCTATATGCCTGCCAAATGTTTAACCAACCTCTTCAGACAAGATGGACCCATATGCTGATGCGCCTACCCTGAAATGTGTAAACGTCATCCTTTCGGTGGACCCTATTGCCAAAGAATACCCCAAAGTTGGGGAGGTGATTATGTAATCCTTTAGGAAATGAGACCCATTAAATGTGCACATATTAAACAATCAATATTCTTCTTATTACAAATGTACCTATTGTGCCATTTCTGTAGCAAACAAACACGTCCACGCTAACATAGATACAGGCGTCCCAGTCAACATAGTTTCTACTAAGATGGTGGCAAAGTTGACATTGAAGCCTGATCTAAAATACTGGATGGTATATGACACTGCTGGAGTGGATAGCACGGTCTCTGATGAGTGTACATAGCGCTACCTTTGCAGTTTGGGTCAATTATCATAGTAGCCCTGGCAATAGAGTTGCCAAACAGTAATTACACCTGTTAATCAAAACCACTTTTATGTGACACTTTAGTGCTGTTGTTGACATGACAGAGGAGACGTTAAAACTTTTGGGACAGCGGATCCCAATTTACTTTAATCCAGAGGAGTGCCAAAGGATCTGGTGCACATGAGATATATTGACCTTGCATACAGTGATGGGGTGATTACAGTTCACTACCATTGGCTGAAGAGCAAGACTTGGGCCCTTTCCCAGCAAATCTATGAGTATTAAGGACTGCCGCTAAGAGCTGCTGGTCAAATATCCATCCCCTTTGGACACCAAGTAAAATAAACACTGAACTAGAGGTAGAAGTTCCAGCTGGGCTTTATGGGGAGGTCATTGGATCTTATCAACTATTGCAGCTGGAGCCTTACGTGGCTCCAGGCATTATACTACCAGGACATGTGGAGATCAAGGTTCTATTAGTGAATCTACATAATGAACCATTGCAAGTCCGCCAGCATCAAATAGTGGCGTATTATACATGACCTCTATTGAGGAGGTCTTTCAGGTTCATGGGTTTAGGTCACTGAATGAATTTGGTCTGCCTGTTGAAATGCAGCTTGGCGTAATGATGGTAGTCCTACATGAAATTTAATGGGGTTATCAGAATAACAAGAAAAATTAAGTGATATTTTATTTTAAAAATAAAAAGAGATCTTTGCCATCAATGACCACAATTTAGGGTGTACGCGGTGAGTGACCATCAAGTGGACACAGGGGATCATCCCCCATCAGGTCTCAACTAATCCGCCAGTCTAGGGCAGCCAAGAAAATATTAACAGAAGTGATTGAAAGGTTACTGGAGCAAGGAATGCTTAACCATCCAAGGGTCCATGGGCTTTGTCTGTTCCTATTGTAAAAAAGAAGGATGGTATTAACCAGGTAGTAATATACTACTAAAAGCTCAACAGCATCACCAAAAAAAGACTTTTATCCCTTACCACAAATTGATGATGCCTTGGATCAGTTGGGAGGAGCTCACTACTTCTCAGCGAGGACCTGATATTGGGCTACAAGCAAATCAAATTGCCTGCGGCAGAACAGAAGTGCGCCATTATAACGTCCAAGGGGCTTTTCAAACTGACCCATATGCCTCAAGGACTATGTAATGCCCCGCTATGTTTCAGTGGGCCATGGACAGCATTCTCAATGACCTGAAGCTGTTATGCGTCCTCATGTAGCTTGCAATATTAAATTCTTTTTGCGTACAATCTCTGAGCATTCTACCCACCTGGAGGGGGTCTTAAGCTGACTTATGGAGGCCAACATTAAAATAAAGCCCCATAAATTCCACTTATTTATGGACCAACTGGAGTACCTTGGGTTTTTGGTAGATGCGACTGGGCTGAGGACCCAACCAGACAAGATAAATGCTATCTGGAAGATGACTATTCCAAAATGTAAGCGCAATATAAAAGTATTTTTTGGGATGTTTGGCTACTACCGCTGCTTTATACCAAACTTCAGTTATATCAGAGATCCGCTATTTGAATTATTAAAGAAGATGCCACATTTAAATGGATGGAACGCCAAAATGCTCCTTCAATAGACTTTGAATGGCGCTAATCAGTGCACAGTGCTGCGCTACCCTAATTTCAATAAAAAGTTTATTGTCAATATGAATGCATCCCTTTTTGCCGTTGGTGTAGTTCTATTCCAAAAAGATGATGAAGGAGAGGAGCACACAGTGGCGTACTGCAGTCAAAGCCTGCATTTCCACAAACGTAATTATACCAAGACTGAGTAGAAGTGCTTAGCAGTAATATATGCATATAAGCAATTTAGGGTGTATTTGCATGGAGTAAAGCTTAAATTTACAATGGATCATGCTTTGTTACGCTGTTGCAAAACCTCAAGGAGCCTGAAGGGCGTCTAGCCTAGTGGGCTCTCAAAATGCAGGCTTTTGACTTTGAGATTTATCACTGACCTGGAGTAAACCACTAGAACGTTAATTGCTTGTTGAGGTTGCCACCTATTACAGTTATGGCAGATCTCAGTGACATAACGTACAATTAAATGCTTAGCAAAAAGTACAATGATGAACCACTTAAAGTCATTGAAAGTATTGGACGGAATAAGGGCCAATATGTTCCAGAAGAACGGTGAATTGTACAAGCAGATGGGGGACACTATGGTAAACATCCCAAGACCTTCTGCCTGACCCAACATTATCATTAGTGCACACTGAACAGTTGGACATGGTGGAGTTTGTAAGACTCTGGAATTGTTATAACCTCAGTACTACTGGGAAAGCATGCAATTTGATGTGCTCAAAACCATTTCTGCTGCCACCAGTGCCACGTGGAAAAGCTGTTCCGCCAAAAGACTTTTTACTGACTAGTGAAACCACATTTTTCTTAGCATACAGTTTTTCTTGATGTCGTTGGCCCTCTTCCAATGGGAGCTAACTGGTCTAAGTAAATTCTGGCGGTAATTGACCACTTGACTGTGGGCTGAAGCAAGGGCAATATGGGATTCAGGGGTGATCACAGTGGCCAAGTTTGTAATGGAATGTATTGTTTAGCGACATGGCTGCCCTCAGTTCATTCTTACCGGTAATGGAACCAACTTTACCTCACACATACTGATCAAGTTGAACGAGCTAATGGCACCTGCAGAGTTCTAACAATTCCATACCATCATCAAGTCCAATGGGATGGTTGAGCAAGTAAATGGGACCTTAGTGAACATCCTCCAAAAAGGTAATTGATTGACCTTCTGATTTGAGTTCCCTCCTTTCTATTGCTGTTTTCACATACAACATTAGCTACTATTTTGCCACAGGGAAGAGTCCCTTTCAATTACTATATGGATGAAACCCAGTTATTTTGGCATTGCTTTAGGCTTGTGTAGAAAGATACCAGTGAATGGATCCCCCACTGTTACTTAACTAATCTAGTGGACACATTTTTTTAGATGCAAACTGAAGCATACTCATTTATCTTAGCCAAGAAGATAAAGATTAAGACTGATCATCAGTTATGGTGCAGCGAGATAGCTCAGTTCAAAGATGGGGATTTTGGTTTTGATTCACGACCAGCACAGGTTTGGGCAGAAACATAAGTTGGCCAACATCTGGATTGGTCCATTTGAGATAATTGAGAAGATGAGCATTGACGCCTGTGAAAATCCAAGGATTGCTAGCTTAATAATTTAATTTCTGAACGCTCAATCAGACTGAAGTTCAGCTTAATGATCCTCAATTCTGCCAGTGGCTTACAGTTTTTGGACTGTTTGGAAACTCACTAGGCATATTAAAATAGTTCTGACTCTACTGGCCAATTTTGAGCGTAATTTTCCCTCTGTAATTGGGAACTTCAACTGAGGCAGGCAAGGTTACAAGCTGTGGATCTCGAGATCCCAGCTTGCTGACACTCTCTAAAAGTGACTTAAAATAAAAACTGGAAAGAAGCTTAAATAAAATAGATCCTTATTAGATTTTATTATTTGATGATTATTCATTAGGACAGGCACCAGTAGTTATACCTCTAGGGCATCTCCTGGCCACATTTGAGCATGCAATCTCAACAGATTGTTTCCACCTCAGTTTGGCCCTTAAACTGATATGACTGCGACCTATTGCTAGGTTTATTGGTGGCAAAATACTCTCATAGTTGGGAGGATTTCAGGGACAAAAATCACAACAAAAAGCGTGCAAAATTGTCATAGGATCATCTCAAAATGAGTTTATCATACTGCTAAAGAAATAAAAATTCTGGGAGATTTTAGCTTTGACTTAAATAAATTGGAGTACCCTTAATCAGGACTTCGGTGTCAGACAAATGCAAGTTATTTTTAGACTGTCCTGCCAGTTCAAGTGTTAAAGCACCTAAACGGCAAACCTGAATGCCAGTGGCACAGCTGCTGATATGACGGCTATGATATCTGGAAGAAATTTCACTATTGAGTGCTTATGAGACAAAAAAAGTATATAGGCACCTAGCAAAGTACCAGGTGAGCACAGCTATAAACCCTGAGGGTTGTTGGAATACAGGCAGAAAGGGCAGTTTAATTCAAGCATAAAAACTAAAATTTGGGTAAAGGATTTTATTGGAAAAATAAGAGACAATTAACCAACTATTTCCTCAATGAGATGCAACTAATTAAATAGTGTTTATTAGGTAGTAGGTCCAAGCAGGGATCAGGGTCCTCAAATTTGACCTAAACTGGCGAATTTTCAGGGGGTAGGGGAAATGGTTTAAATTAGAAATGTCATTGAAGAATTTGGTGGCAGGCTGAGTTGCTTTTAGTTCAGCTATGAATGCCTGGACCAAGGATCAACTGCATTTTTGTCAGTTGGTGTGAAAGCATCTGGCCTGACAAGCAACGGGAGTTCCCCAGGGCCAACCCACATAGGGGCGGTCCCAATTGGTTGAAAACATGTTCATGATGCCCAATCCATCCATGCCTGGCTGCTGGGGCGTTTGTTTAACCAAATGAGTTACATCAGGCACAAATCTCAATTCATTAGATAGGGGTTTTGTATTCTTTGTGATAGTTCCTGAAGGCACCTTCTTCTCATTGGGGATCATCCCTGACAAAATCAAGGGGTGTTTGGCATTGGCAATTGCACTGCTAGCTAACTCAAAACTGTCAGTGATTCCAGCTGATAATTCAATACTTGACCTTTTTCAACTAATAGTTTTCTGATTTGCAGGCTTTATTCCCATTGGTTTCAGACCTTTCATCTTCAATTTGGTAATCTCAGAGCAGATTTTATCAATTTGGTTGACAAGTTCAGCAGAGGTGAGCACGGGTACTGGGGGAGGAATCTTTAGAGGGAGCGCTGTTACCAGGCACTTGTCTACCATGTGGGCAAGGTTGCCCTGGGTAACAAGGGGTACAGCCGCTCTCTTTGGACCCTTCTTATTTGGAAATGGGAAAATCGCCCAATCCACGCAAAGGAAACGTTCCCCTGGACTTACAGTTGGCAGATCTCTCTCAATAGCATTAGGTACTCCCATTTGGGCGGTCCATGTGCAAGTGCTTTTGTGCCAATTACACATACCAATGTACAAATTTCACCCTTAGGTGGAAAATTGATTACGTTTTAATGACTATCTGTCCATAGGACTTTTAGACGTTATCTTTGGGTCAATCCCAAATGATTCATTATGTTGTATATTAATATTGGTCCTGAGTAATTGGGACTAATTGCCAAGGTTTGGATGCAACTTTTGTCCTGAATCTGCAAGCGTATTTGGCACAAATTTTGATAAAATAATCAGATTGAGTTGTCATTGAGTTAATTGGCTGAGCCATGTAGTTACAGAGTAGTCCAGCCTGAATGTCAAGTGTATTTGGCCTGATCTTTTAATAATTAAATAGACATTGCAATAATCAGCTTAAGCTGTGTTATTGAAATAAGTTTTAATTAGAGTATTAGCTCAAGTATTAGGAGAATAATCAGACAATCTGTTGGTTGTAGAAGGTTTATTTTTGATTCAACCACCAGATATAACAACGCCTACACTATCAAAGACCACGCAAGAAGTTAAATTATCAACTAAATGCACATGGAGTTCCTTTGGGCGTATAAATAATAGGAGACTTATCATTCAGTCAAGGGGGTAATGTTGAGATTCTGATATGACTGGATGATAAGCTCTAAACAGTACTGGCAGAATGGGTGAGAATTGGCTAAACTGAGTAGGATATAATATTGAGGAGATCACCTTGACATAAGATAGTAGGGAAATACTGAGCTTTAAACAAAATAATTAGTGGATCACCTCCAAATCAGGTGATTAGGTGATGTTGATGTACAACAAATAATTGGTAGATTGCCTCAAACTAAGGCGATTGTGAATTTATTGAATTGTCAACTCTTCCAGAATCAATGAGAATATGGCAGAATGAATAGTCTAAGCAAAAGGGTCAGTATCAACCAAAGATGCTAATATATAAGCAATATGAGAATATTGAAACGGGAGGATTATTAGTTGTTTTGAGAAGAGCTTGACAGTGAGAAAATGATGTAAATATTAAATAAATAAAGTTTCATTAGGTTAGTTACTCCATATCTTATTGTATTTTTAAGTGTGTTCTGAGGACTGACAATCTCCATATTGACTATCTGATTTCTCAGTGAGTTCAAACCTGTGCAAAATCCCCTGGCGTATCCCAACAACTCCACCTAATTTACAAACAGAGCTGTTGGTGGTTTGGCAATCTACAGCTTAGACCTTATCCTTCAATCTGTAGTCCCAAATGGGGCCACATGTCTCACAAGGACTTGAGCATTTGCCACAATATGTCCTAGTTCTAATCAAATTTCACAGATGATTTTCACATGCTGTTTTCCTTCTGCCCTGACATCTGTTCTAGGCCTGCATATAGGGTGTATAGACAATCTACCATTTTGTTTTAAGTTAAATAACTCAAAAATTAAATGCCCCTCCCTTATAGCCTCATTAAGTTCTGCACACAACTATCCTGTATTCAAATGGATGCCATCTTAAAACTTTTTTGGTATGAAGTATAAGCATATACCCTTCCTCAAGCCTTTTGATGCAGCAGTTTCAGAACCAACCAATCATCCCCAGCCTCACATCAGACCTACATCCATCCTAATTAATTAGGAGTGTTTTGGATTACAGTTAAGTCCTAAGCTTACTCCAATTCACCATCCAAACCCAAACTTATGCTGATGCCTTACTCCACTTCAAATAAAATCCTTAAAATTATTGGCTGAGAATTTCAGAAATGTGAAGCCAAATAACTATCCAAATTTATCATTAAACAGTTTTTAAATTGATATTATGATGTCAAATTTTTCCTTGCTTTTATACCCCACAACTGAATGCTACACCATTCCAATCTGACCAGCACCTTGCTATTGATGTGGCTGCCTTGACCAACTGTTGTCCTCTATACAAGGCTGCAACTAAGTCTGTTTCACCACTTGCAGGAAGTTCTCCTCCTTCCTGCTGTCCCAGCAAACCTTACCATTATAGATAAGATTGCCCTCCTCAAATTCCACAAATTGGACAATGACTCAATCCTGAATGTCATAACTGTGGCAAAGAACCATAAAGCTATTATCATCTGTACCAAAATTTCTATTGTATATTAGCAACTGCACAGGTTTTTGGGGTTTAGATATAGATGAAATTCTTAACTGTTGAAGACAGTATTCTCAATATGAGATAAAACCAGTTTGCAAAGAAAAATGTAAGACCTTTTCTTTAAAATAATTTAGAAAACTGTTGACTATAAATGAAGTATACCACTAGTAAAATCCAGTAGAAAAAACCAAGGTGTTTATTCTAGGGAAATCAGGGAAATATATAGTTGACAAAAGCAATAAAATACCCACCTAACACTTAATACTATCATCAGTTGCCAAAAATAAAATCAATCATACATTGGCTAATGAATTTGCTAAAATATTGGCCAGAAAATGATTTGGAAAGTTCATAAGTTGTGGCAATTGCACCTGCAAGATTTATAACATTAAAAGTGATTGGCACTTAAGCCTGATATTTCCAGCAAGTCTAGTCATTCTACTATAATAATTAATTAATCAATTAAAATAAGTCTAATTTGGAACTTCCCATATGGAAGTTTAAAAAAATGAAAACAGGTCAAATTGGTAATTGCGCCCAACTAGATAGAGCACTAGTTTTGGAACAAAATTGGGGAAAAGCATAATCTGTAACGCACTGGCTCCTTCCAATGAGCCACAAATGAATTATGAAGCAGGAACCAAGTTAAAGACCAAAGGGTGGATAAGGTTCCTGAGACTATTCTTCTAGTGCGTGTGCTATAAGCGCTGCAGATAACCACCCCTTGGAGTAAAGTCTTGAGTATGCTTACCCCCAAGCAAAATGACCTGAATCCAAGACAAGGTATATAAAGAGGCAATATACCACCAATCCCACTTTCAAAGCCCACCTCATGCTTGTGAATGCCCAACATGACCACTGTTAATTCAGCTATACCAGTGTGAACCCCAAAAAGTAATTATAAGATAGATAAGGCCTTCAAGCCAGTGGTTTTATTGTGTATATTTAGGCAGGTCAATAGAAAATGGAACTAAATATCTAGTTCCCAGATCCCTTTCCTTATAGTCCTCTGCTTCAAAAATAGTTTAGACTCCCCCATCATGCCTAACTATCTGTCCTTTGGAACATTCCTTAACCAAACTCCCATCATCCTAGGTCTGTTAGAATTCCCTGCTGGCTGAACCACCACACCCATGACTTGGTGCAGTTCCAACTTGAATCTAACTTAAACGTCAAATTCACCCATTTCATCATCGTCTTTTTTGATCCCAGCTCTGAGACCAAGTCCCAACCATCGACCTGCCTCAGTATCTACATTATCCTGCGGCCTAGCCTGAAACAACGCTCCCTCACTTCCTGCTCTTCTCACAAAATCTTGTCCTATCTTATCAAAGATCAGGGTAATGTGATGTTGAAGAAAAGCCTCACCTATCACATAATCTAGTCGAAATCAAGCAATTTTCATCTTTATCAGACTCCTCAACACCCATATCTAAGCATAGTATAATCTTGCCACCTATTTTGGTGCCTTTGTTAGTGCGCATGGTCTCTACCCTAATTCTCCCTTTAAGGTTAAAGAACCAAGTCAGCAGATGCCTCCACACCCTTGCTTTCCGCATTATCCTGCAACTTACTCCATGATGATGCATCCAGGGAAGCACCCCTTAATCCCCCTCCCTCTCCACCATGATCAGCTAGCATTTTGCCATTACCACCTAGTAGATTTTATATTTTGTTTAGTCTTGGTGCCATTTTGCTCGCTTGAGTGTTTTGGGCCACTCTTTTGGTAATGTCCATCTCCTGGTGTAGGTTACCTAAATAATAGCATATTATATTTTAACTAATTATAAGTAACTCTTTTCTCTCAAATACACATTTAAGTAATTTAACTAAAAGTCTAGATTTACAACGTCCTTTTCACTAAAGCCTAGTTTCACCCTAATGTCTTCAGCTCCACTTCCTGCTGCTCTAGTATGAGGTGGCAGCAAATTTTTTTTTTGTCTGGAAACCCAAACTCTTGGTTAGACCATGAAAAATTACCCTACAGATGAAAGAGGGACCAAAGGCACTGGTGGAGCCCTTGGTGAAACTGGGTGACTTGGCCCACGTTGTTGATGAATGGTGATCATTACTTTTGCCCTCAAAAATCTATTAATGTACCCCCTTTTCTGCTTCTTCTCTTGTGGAAAAGATCAAGGATGTCTGCAGGAAGATAGTCTAGACCAGGGGCCACCAACAGGACCCCCAGACTCAACTTAACCCACCTGTCATCCCCCATCCCCTTTAGAACTAGAAAATATAGCATCAAATCTTGTAAAAGCCTTACTTATTCAGTTAAACTGTTTTGGGTCACAAAATATGAGATAACGGATCACAGGTTACTGATATAAGTTTATAGTTTGTCCCAAATTAAATTGTAACTTAAATTAACACCAAAATCAACTCCTCAGGAAGCCAGATATGATGGACATATGATCTAAGCAAATATGCTCAAGTTTGGCTTGATTACAGTACCCCCACATTGTTAGAAGATATTTACAAGTCAGAGCTTCTACAACCTCATATGTAAACTATCTGACAACCCTTCAAACCCAGGATGTTCTTTGCAAATCCTGACCCAGGGGTTTCAGCACAGAGAGTGTGTCAGCCAGCATAGTTACAAATTCTTCCCCCAATTCCTTCCCCCATCATCAAGTATAAAATACAACCGCTCCTCCTAGGGTCAGTTGTCAGTTCCTTCTTTCACTTAAGACTATAATAAAAATCCTAGTTTTCACTGCTCTCTGCAGACTCCAGAAGTCAAGTATTTCCCAACAATTTCTCTTTCAATTTGATTAGACACGCCTCCAACAGCGTTCTGGGCCTTATGATTGTAGAGTGAGCATTCCAATCCATCAATCTAGAAGCTTGTTGCACAATACCAAAGTCATAAGAATCTATGTGTTGCAATTTAGACTTGCAACTGAGTGAGTATGCACAGCAAATGTTGCACTTAAACGGGTATAGCTGTTTGAAGACAGTATACTATAATTTTTAAATGTGAAAGTGGAGTAAAAATTAAGTCTTTAGTAATCCTTTGGATCCGCTGTAGTATCACCGTGTACTTACAGCATATAATGATCCAGCATAATGGCAAATCAGTGTTCATCTGATAAATCTTGATACCAAAAGTTACAATATGCATTTTTCCCTATTACAGTGTAAGCCAACTAATTTAAACCCTGGCTTCTAGTTAGTCAGCTTTGTTTTCACTTCCCAAATCTTCTAGAGTTTCCTCAATATGGTATGCTTATATCCAGTGGATTAAGCTTTCTGAAACATAAGTTGGTATGTCCAAGGTTGTGCAAATCTTGAGAAAGACTTTTAACCTTAGTAACATCTTGGCGAGCATCTGTCCAACTTGGGCACATATTTGAGGTTTTGATTTACAGGGATATTTGGGAATTATCTGAGAGATTGATTTAGGTAAATTGACTTATGGGAATGGAACTGGTTTTGGGGATTTGACCATCCAGCCGACAAGTGGACATTTGACAATCTTCTGGGAAATCAGTATTATATTAATACAAAAATATCTGAATATCAAGTCAATAAGTGCCAGTGGGATATCTGATGGAATATCAATGGGAATCAATCTGATAAAACACAGACGGCGGAGAAAGGTATCCATAGTAACTTAATTCTATAGATAAAACTGGCATCAAGGCTCAAGGGATGGCAACCCTCATTAATTATAAAATAAAGATCTTAGTAGATATAAAAAGTATAAAGTATAAAATATAAAAAATAGGTCAAATGGTTGGTCAAACCATATTACACTCATTTTCTCCACTTGACCAACCATTTGAGCACATAAATGGATGGGGCAGGTAATTTCTAAAGCTTGAGGCTTTAAGCCAGGTAACACATAAACATAGGCAATTATTTGATAACTTTTAATGTGCAATGGGTAAGAATTATTGTTTTCCAAGGACACCTTAATTTTATCCTAGTTAAGATAAATAGCCCAGAGACAAAGGGCTCTGATCTATATCAAAGAAGTGTTGGAAGGAATTTAATATACAAACCATCTAGAATATGTAAAGTAATAATGTTCTGACAAGGGATTGGTGGCCTGGTTTAATAGTGCATTCTTGCCCAGTGCGGAGTGATATCACGTTGGACTTTAATAGATACCAAGGTAAATTTAAAATGTGTTAACGGGATTTATATTATCAAATAGGTATAGTACCTTTACTAGAAAACGTCCAGAATTAAGGGAGGCTAATTTTTAGTTCAAGGTGGGAGTGAGATTCAACCTTTTATAGCCCTGGAAGCTGCGGGTGCACGCTATACACATAATCAACAAGTATATAATAAAAACTAGAGGTAAAACATGTGGAATAATCATAAAAGAGGTCAGCAGAATAAATGTTGTTTTATGGCTAAACGTCGTAATCTCAATATGAAAATATAAATAAACATTATTCAAGTCATAAGAGCTCTCAGTAAACACGCCCATAAGGCCACATTTGTTATCCAGATATTTCTTCTTAGTATAATAAAGCGGGAAATGTTGTCCCCTATGTCCAACATATCAGTTTTAAAGTTAGCTTTGATCCTGTACTTCCTCATAAACAAGTTACCAACAAGTAGCTCATAGCTGTTATAAGTTAAAGCAATGGCTGTATTGGACAGCTCTTTAATATTAAATGCAGCATTAAGGAGCTATTTGATCCTAGTGAGTTAAAGGCATTAGATCCCACAGTTTCATTTTTGCAATAGCAATGTCAGTACTAATCCCAAGTTTCCTCCATTGCAAATGAGAACACTATGTTAAGGGTGCCCCTCTGTATACAATTTTCTGAATGGTAATATTGTTCATGATGATATTAACGTAAGTACACTCAGCATAAAAGTCTGAGCTGGTAAGCATAGTAACGTCAAGTTTATTCGCTTGGCTAAGTTAAGAATAAGTTGCTGGTCACCTGCAGCTGTGGAGGAATAGCAAGTTCTTTTTCTAAATTCATATCAGAAGCTTCACCAGTGAAGCAGCTTTTATATTATCATTCCATTTTTTATGATTTTTAGATTTTTGGCAGAAGTAAAATACCCTTTTCTACTCCGCTGAGGCTTTTCCCACATAAGTGCCTGCAGTTGATGTCAAACAATAAATCCCCAGTCCTTGGGTAGGGTAACGAGGCTGCTTATGGCTGCTTGATATAGTACAATGAAATTATTAATTGTTGAGTTGAATTTTAGATTTTATATGTGATGCTCAGTGAATCAAAAGTAAGGGTGCAACAGCAAAGATAATTTACCATCTAAGTTATGGTGATTTTGGAATTTAGAATGTGTAACATAGCTCTGTAAAGTGATTTGTAGGGCTCACAGGTGTGGTGTAAAGCAATCTGAACATCATATTGGCTCAGAACTTTAGACCTATACAGCACAAGGGCATTATAATAGAAACAGTCAAGAAATTTATAAAACTTCTTTGCCGGGGTTTAAGGTGATGCAAAGAAATAAGTCTTCAACTCTAACATAAGTTCCACCCAACCAAAATCGTAATAATAACTTTTTTACCATTATTGTAAGACATGCTAGCTACAAAGCTTTTGCATTACTAGTTCTTGACTAACAGGGTCCAACCTTTTCAATAGCGAAGCCAGTTTAACTGGTCATTTGGATTCCCTCTGGTGATTTCAAATAGGTGCATAAAAGTGTATATGTTACCTTTTTGTTAATCTTAGAGAAAGTTAACTGGGTTAATGCAGTAACCATCAGAATAACGTTGATCCTTAGTTGAATCACTGGAGCAATAAGTATGGTCATAGAAGAGGAGGAATTAATGAAAGCCTCTACTGCAATGACGGTGTTCTTAGTAGAGGTTGGAGCAGTGCTAGAATTAGCTGCTATCCCAGTAAGATAGTGAAGTAGTCAGGAAGTTAATTACATTTGGGTTGATACTATCTTTAGGGTCAGAGCTTGGGGGACAATATTAACCATGGTCATGTTTACATATACAAGTGACTTTCTTAACTACTTAGCAAAGTTGATTCACTAAACTAGCAAAATGTTGTTGCTCCGCCTAGAACCATTGCTCAGCTTGTTCATGCTTTTTGTTGGACTCTAAAAGATGGAAAGTTTTTCCCTTTATTTTCTGCACTTGGTATTGGATCAGGAGGTCTAAAGTGTTAAGTTCCTGATAAAAGCCAACGATGGAATATGATTTCTCCTCCTTGAGCAAGTTAGGGCAGTTTAGCGGCATGGGAGCATATCTGCTTTTTAATAGAATTTAAGGTTCAGAAAGTGCCCTGTAGTAGCACCAAATGTTGCAATTTGGACTTGCAAATGAGTGAGATTGCACAGTTAACGTTACACTCAAACAGGTATAACTTTTTGAAGAAAGTATACTTTGATGTTAAATGTGAAAGTGAAATATAAATTAAGTCTTTATTATATCCTTCAAATCCAAAGTAGTATCATCATGTACTTTCACTAGAAGGATATTGATTAGATGACAAATCAGTGTTCCTCTGATCAAACTCGATACAAAAAGTTATGTTCTGAATTTTCATCTTTATTCCAGTGTGAGACCAACCAATTTATACCTTAGCCACTAGCTAATCAGCTTTCCTTTCAGCTCAAATCTTTTAGAGTTTCCTCATTATGGTCCACTTATATTAAGTGGCTCAAGCTTTTTTAAACCATAACGTTGGTCTGTCCAAGGTTGTGCAAATCTTGGGAAAGTCTGTTCAATTTTGGTAGCTTCTTGGCGATCATCTGTCCAATTTGGTCACATTTTTGAGCTTTTGATTGACAGGGATATTTGTGACTTATCTGAGAGATTAATTCAGGTAAATTGACTGATGGGAATGGAATTGGTTTTGGGGAACTAGCCATCCAATTGACGAGTAGATATTTGTCAATCTTCTGGGAAGTTAGGATTATATTAATGCATAAATGTTTGAATATCAGTTCAAGAAGTGCCAGTGGATTATCTGATGGAAGATCAATGGGAATCAATCTGCCAAAAACAAGATGGCGGATAAAGGTAACTATAGTAACTTAATTCTATAGAATAAACTGGCATCAAGGATCAAGTGATGGCAACCCTTATCTAATTGTAAAATAAATATTTTAGTATATATATAAGAAACTATAAATTTATTGAATATAAAAAAATATGGTCAGATGGTTGGTCAAGCCAAGTTGCAAGACCATTCTTATATATTTACCAATCCACCGTGACAGAAGGCCAACTCAATTCTTCAGAATCAGTTCACTGAACCACCACGGGTTCAGTGCAATCTGTCCAACCAAGAGCTTCCCAAATATCAATCATGAAGACCATAGAATCTGTCTAACAAACCCTGCAAACCCACCACTGGTTTAGCATGATATGGACATGATGAAGCTTTCTAAACCTTTAATTTAAAATGCTTTTCATTGATGACAAATGCCTATCCTCACATCTTGGAGGATAAGCACAGTCACCAGATTATTGGAGCTTCAATCCATGGGGCTGTCTATTACAAATCTTATAAAATAAACCAATCTGCTGTTTTAACATTTTTTCTGACTCTGCGTGGTATCTTGATACACACCATTAAATGTGATAAAGTCGCCAAGATCACCCAATGTTCAAGTAAAACCTGTTTAATTTAGTTTGTGATTCCCATATTTATCAAAAATCAACAACTTCTAACGAGACAAATAATTACTATATATATGAAGATGCACCAGGAAATTTTAGGACTAGTATAAAAGGCCAGCAACTGCTAATTAAGGAGGAGTGGTCATACTCACTGTCTCCCCCACCTCTGTGAATTGCCCCAGCAAGACCCGCGGTTGCATCCATTGCATCCATTTAGAGTTGCTATGGGGGTCTTTAGTATATTACTAAACTTTTACTACCCTCACAGGAACCATAGGGCGTCCCTCCTACAAGTCATTAGGGCTGCTATGCCACTGGCAATATGGGCTATTCACTGGGTTGCCACTCATCCAGACTGGAAGCCCAGTCTAAATTTAATTAATAATCCATGACAAAAATTATCTGAGAATTTTCTACCCTTCCAGAAAGAATGTTTGGACTGGCTTATCCAATCCTCCCAGTTTCAATGGTCATTTGCTTGTCTCAAGGATCTTCTATTGCATCTTGTGCATGTCCACCCAAATTTTCTACATCAATGCTTTACCACGGTTAGCAGTTTGATACTGCCTCCAAGTCTACTAAAGATGTTTATTCCAATATACTGACAAAATGTTCTCAATCTGGCTACTGCATTTTTAAGATGGCAGGTCAAATTGATCTTTATCTGTATATGGGCTATTTTGATGTTGGGCTCTTCTATGAGGAGGATGCGGCTGCATCTGCAAAAACCTTCTGATTTATAACAATACCTCTATACCCACCACTCATACTTGCCTTCCTACCAATATCACCATGGTAGTCACATTTTCAAGCCTCCCATCACACCTCCCTCCACAAAATCTGTATGCAGAATTGATGTTGGGGATTTTGGCCTATGGCACTGACCTCATTATTTAATTCATAGTTCCTTCCATTATAGAGTGCCTCACTGCCCCTCGTGCAACTGCCTCCATCACTTCCCAATATCCCAATATTTCTCAGAAGCTTCCTAATCCTGCTTAAATTTCTACAGTGCCTGTATCTCTTTTTGGCGTGCGTTGACAGTGGCCACCAGATCTGCTCCGTTAGTTTTTGTTCAGATACCTCTAAAAACATATTGCATAACTGCCATCCACACTGCCACTGACCCTTGCTACAAAAAAGAGGGAGGGTCTAGTGTATGGGGTATTTTGCTGCCACCACCTAGTTTCTTGGTGTGTCAGCGCAACAATACCACCTCCCTCAACCCTCAAACCTCACCTTCCAGCCGGAAAATGTATCAGCCAATTAGTCTCAGGCTTGAAATCCTGTTTGCCCCACTTTCCCTCCTACTCAACCAAATCTCAGCCATATGCAGATACACCTATCCAATTCAACCAAACCCCTGGAATTTATTGCTCAGGTTAAAGAATATGAAAATTCCATTGAACCATCTGACCTTAATTTCAATCTTTAAACATTGATTATGACGCTAATCCCCCCATCACTTTTATGCCCCAACTACAAACGCTGCACCGTTTGATCTGACCATCAGCTCACTATTAGAGTGACCGCCCAGCCTAACTGTCATCCTGTCTGAAAAGCTGCAGCTAAGTCTGTTGCATAACTTGTAGAAGGTCTACTCCCTACTGCTGTCCTAGAAACACTTACTTCTGCAGGTAAGTGTGCCCTCATTATTCCACAAAGCAGAACATGACTTAATACTGAACAATGTGGCAGTGTCACGTATTCTAAGGCCAATATAACTAATAAAAACATTGCAATCTTCATCAAGCTCCTTGACACTTATATCCAAGCAGAGCTTAATCTAGACAACTATTTTAGCTTTCTTTGTTGGGGCGCACAATCTCTGCCATGAATATCCCTTGGGTGATATAAAACCCCATGCTGCTGAGCCCTCAACCCTTGCGTTTCTCCTTGGTCTGCACCTTGATCCAAGATGAAATAGCTGAGGAAGCGTTCTCTGATCCTCTCTCCTCCTCTGCTAAGGTCGGCTAGCAGTTTGCAATTGCCATCCTGGTTGGTTTTTTGTTTGGTCTCAGTGCTGTTTTGCTTGCTTAAGCATTTTGACCCATTTTTTTGGTAATATCCATCCCCTAGTCAGCCTACCTCAAGTAAACCTGTATTTTGACAATTCTTATTTACTAAAAATTCTTTTGGAATACTAAATTTGGCTTATCTTTATATAATATATCACTATCTAAAATTATTTTTAGTTTTATAAATTTTTTATATTTAGTCATACATATAATTCTATTCCTGATAAGATAAACTTGAGTAAGACTATATAAAGTAGTTGCATCTACAATTTTTCTCATCATAAAACCCTTTCCTTTATTATAAAGCTTAAACTATCTAATCATAAATAGTTTACAACTATACCTGGTCTCTCAGCTTTAACTTAACAAATTTGTCCTTATAAAAGATACTTTTATATCTCACTAGATTAAAACAATTTTTTCAACTGAGGAGAAACTACTTTAATGGAATGATAAAGACAAATATCCATAATTTACTATTATAGCATACAAGTAGTCACAAAGTCTAAGTTAGCAGTAGATAGGCTAGTAGATGTCTAGTATGATATAACATTAATGACTCTCCTTCAGGTTAGGTCATTTTGTACTAAAAAGGATGATCGTTAAGTTCTTATTAATTTAAATAGTATGAAAAGAGTAAAGGGTTTATCTATTTTTTATTATAGATAAACTACCGTGATCATATCAAGAAGCACTATAAGTCACAATGCAAAAAACTATTAGATCTTAAAATTATTTTACTTTGTATCATATTATCATTTTGTTTGCGTCTACTGTTTGTATCAAGTCTACCAAGAGCTATAAAATGCCTTAATAAAGTGATACTAAGTTTAAAACAGTTCTTCTAGTTTTTTAAACTAAAATATAAAAATTTGCCTACTTTTCCTTTTCCATGCATTTATAAAGATTATTAAATATTTAGATTAAGTTATATTATATAAAGCAAGTGTTTAACACATAATTACTAATTGCGCAAAAGGATAGTAAGATTACAACTCCTTAGCAATATCAAGGTTATTATTCATTATTATATGGTTCTTACTTGTTAGATATGTTACATAGGTAAACTATACTTTAAAGTCTGCGGGGAAGTTCCTGAAACCTCAAAGATGTTTTATAGCCAAGACTTTACCTCCAGGTAAAAAGCTAACTACTTTTTTCTAATAAAGGCATTTAAAAAAGATTAAAGGAGCTATATAAGGTTTAAGGAATATAGTTAAGCTGACTTTCAGAAACTTGGTGTAATAAGGGAAATACTGGCTTCCATTGTGCATAAAAATACCCATGATAGTATCCAAAGGCCACAAGGCACCGCTATTCTTAAAAATTGAGAGTAAGAACCACCAAGTTTCAATATTCTCCTAACAATATTTTATTTAGATACCAAGTTTAACAATTGCAACTCATAAAAGAATGACTTAATTAAAAAAATTAAGGTGGTAATTAAGATTGAATTTAATTATAAAATTTCAATTAATTAATTGCAGTATCTAAATGAACAATGTTGAGTTTTAAAGTTCAAGATAGTATACTATCTTTCAAATGTTGTTGTATATTTAATTTTATTTTGAAGTGGGCTGACCTGAGGATGATACCACACTGATTAATGGGAAATTGAATGAATGGGAAAGGAGGATAAAATCTGGAAAACCTCCATGTGTGGCATATGATAGCCAGGAACTTCATGGACCGCCTTTGCTATATACTATCTTGGTTTGTGGGCATTGGTATGCAACGATAACACAGTCATAATTGTCCCCTACCCAAAGTTCCTATACTGGAATCAAACTTGGGGAGGCAGTGTTAGAGGTCCCTATTCTACCACTGGGGTATCCTCTCCTCAAATGTTGTTGTATAGATATTCTGGATTTAAAATAAAAAGCATTAATTCACCATTCTATCTCGGTCTAATATGGCTAGTGCATCCTAATATCTTTTATCTTACGATTATTAAATATAATTCAGGGGAACTAATTTATATCAATATGCTATTGGCGCTAGCAATTTATAGCCATATTTCATGCTGGGTTTGCATAAGATGGAGCTCTAGTTCAGGGTTCTTACAGTTCATTTTCAGTTGTGGTTGATGATCTCTTGTTCTCACTAAAGAAACCTTGAGAAAATGTTAGCTTTCCAGAACTTCAGGACCTAAAGTAATTTAAGTACTTTATCTATATGGCTATCTTGTGGGGGATAGAGTTAATAATCTACTGGCAATTATGTTATAAATAGCAAAGTCTAAATAGATTTTTCATTTTTAATTTTATTCAAGTGGGCCAACCTGGGGATAATACCAATTAAGGGAATTGAAGAAATGGGAAAGGAGGATAAAACCTGGAAAACCTCCATGTGCAGAGTATGATAGGCTAGGAACTCCATGGACAATCTTGCTATTTGTATCTCAGTTTGGGACATTGGTTTGCAATACCATCACAGTCATAATTGTCCCCTACCCAAAGTTCATCTACCAGGATCAAACTTGGGGAGGCAGTGGTAGTGAGTCCATACTCTAACACTGGGGCATCATCCCCTAATTAAGTTTAAATCAATATTCATCAAAGACTGATTCAAATGAGACTAGGTGGAATTAAAAGCTTAAATCTAAATAATCAATTTTAATTATCTAACTAAATAATAACTGCAATTTTTAATTGTATAATAATAATGTTCAAAGTGACAATTATTATGTTGCAGATTTAGTTGTATACATATTTTATACTTGATTTAATCGTTATTCCATCATTTCTCAGAGAAACTATTGATAAAGCTAGTACAACCTATTGTAAAAAAATAAAAACATTTAAGGTTGGTTGACCTTGGGTTAAATATACCACACTGAGAATCTTTCTAGCCAGGACAGGTTTTAAACTCAAAACCTGAACTAGGGTGGAAGAGTAAAACCTATTGTGTCTTGTATTTTTATCTCTTTGTTTTAGTCCAGGGTAACTATTTTATCAAATGTTATTGTCACAATACAGAATCTCCAAATTGTGGCAATTTCACTTTTAAAAGTGACTTGACCTCAAGTTATTACCTCACCAGAGTTGGTGGAACTCCTGATGATGCATAATATCAGACTTTCAGTTATTTTTAATTGTTATCAGATTAATAAATTTTATCTAATAGCAATTTGGGAAATAATGATGACCATAGGCTCATTTTCCCACTCATGCATATTGATACTTCTGACCCCAATATGAAATCCTTCATTTGTTTTTAAACCAAGCTTGGAATTCCAAACGTGTTTTTGGTCATATTGCAGCCATTTTTAAGCTTTACAATAAATGCTCTTTAAGTCTGGAGACCAATCCTCTCTTACATGACCAGATGAAGTTCATACAAAGGTGAAAGAGCGAGCATAAGGTACAAGTAGAACCCTTGTATAAATTAGCAACTTTAACCATGGTGATGATAAGTGATGGGTCCTGCTCTGTGCCTAAAGATCCTATAATGTACCCCCTTCTCAACTTTCTTCCCTAGTGGAAATGATTGAGGGGGTCTATAGGGTTCTAGCTCATATCATAGGTCACCAGAAGGGTCCCAAGTCTCATCCAATCCATAGTACAATAACCTCAGACCCCTTGGAAGTGATAATATATGTCACAAATCTTGTAAAACCCTTATCAAGTCATTAATTTGGATCAGATCACTATAAAGTTACATATTGTGGATTACTTAACTTTGTTAATTTTTGATTTTGAGAGTTATGAACATTAATTGACAAGAAAATTGAACCTTTATGAAGCAGTTATGAAAACCAATCAATCTGTGAAAAACTTTTTTATTTAACCAAGGTAAGCTGACCAGAACCTTGCTTTCACCGCTAAATTTTAGTTTTTAAATATTACAATCTCCCAGAAATTTAGCTTAACGAATCCAATAAATAATGGTGGTAAAGTCCACTGAACGCACCTCTGATGCTTCAGAATTCACTCAAACTCACCCCAAATCACAGAACCCTTGGTTACCAACTTGTGCGTCAACCCATACAACCCACCCCAAAACTTCAGCTGCAAAAGCAGAAGCAGATCAGCTTTTTAAACCATGGTGGGATTACAAATGATACCACCACTGTAAAGCCTACCCCAGTCAACTATGTGCTGCCTGAGGGTCACCCAATTAGTGCGCCCCACCCTGGAGGCACATCTAAGGTTTTACCTATGGTAGTAGGGAGTATTGCAGCTCCCAATACCACACATGGGGTTTGTATGGCTTTGCCAACTGCCTCCACTTCAGAAATCAGCCTGGGCACCCAAACTGAATTGTCAGAAAGTGTTGAATCAGTTGATCATCATTTTTTCACTTCCGATCAAACCCAAAGCGGCCAAACTGAATCTACAGTAATTGGTGAATCAGTTGGCCATCATTTCAATAGTTTGGAGGTAACCAACGTGCCTCAACTGAATCAACACTGAGTGGTGAATCAGTTAGCCATAATGTTCATCAAAATCAAAATCAACATAAAATTCGCTTGGGATTAGCCAAATAGCCAAACAACCAGCTGAAAAATCCCTACCAGTATCTGCTGATGGTTGGATGAAGGCTGGAGTAAAAGATTGGTTTGATGATAAGCCAGAATTACCCAATCAATTGGCAGAGAATAAGCCCAAACCAGGTAAGCCTACCCAATTTGCAAAAAATCAAGTACCTACTGGGAAGGCCCAGCAGGGGCCAGCGCATAAGTCCAGAGGAATGCCAGCACATCTGTCTGGTATCCCCCCATGGGGAATCCACTAAATTACATTTAAATTTAAATTTGAATGTAAATAAAAATAAGCAAGTGAAGGATGCCTCAGGCGCATGGCAAAAAAAATTAGTGCCTGCACCACCCACCATTGACCCTCGTGAAGCTGCTTTTGTGGCCAAAGTGAGGATGAGATGGGCAGAAATTTGCTCACAATGTGCACTCCGCAGGTTCACTCTTGCTCATGCAGTTAGAGTCTACTATGGGCATAATCCTGTTGAGCTTTATGCAAGGGATTATTTTAGTTATTTTGAATCCATAGCAAGAGCTTTTCCAGTTAACACCATTATTCATGAAGTGGTGGAAAGCCACTATATTGATGTAGGGTTTACAACTGCAGTGGATGCAGACTGTGCAGCCTCAGCTACAATTGAGATTCCGCATGGCTCTCTTTGTGTGCTGAGAACTAGATCTAACTTTGAGAAAATTTCCTGGGTAACTTTCTCAAATCTTCCAACTACAGTGGACACAGAATCCCTTAAGCTTGTACTTCATCGAGGATTGATGGAATTTGGGTCAGTTCTATCAGTTAATCTGTGCGCACCAGCCTATTATGACCCAACCCAGAGGGCTCATATTGCTAGGGCATCATTTATTTTCAACCCAATGGTGGCTCGCAACATGGAGGGTATCCCACGTGTTGCAGTCATTGGATCTTGTTCAGAAATCTTCTTTGTTGATCCAGACTAGGCACGACCACGTTGCTCATGGTGTAATGCCTTGAGCCACCTATATAATAGTTATACAGCTCGTAAACAAGCTCTCTCCTCTAGTAGCCAAGTCCCTGCAACAGGTAAGAAATGTTCCCATACAGCAGCAGCGGCAATCCCTCAACCAACCCACTGGGTGCCCATACAGGATCTCACCCCCTCTGCCCTTTATGTAGCAGTTGAGAAGGCACAGCCAGTAGCACAACTTTATTCCCTTAGTTCGGAAAACCCTCTCCCTATGGGAACCCCTTATAAATTGCCAGACCCTTCACCAGCCCAAAATAAGCGCAAATATGCTTCTCATCAAGATAACACAGAGGAAGCCAGCCCAGGGGTGGCATCTAAAACGAATTCAGTAACACAAAATACCTCAAGTGTGGAACAGGTATGGAGTACCCCAAGTTGGGGTGGAGGCACCAGGTCATTGCCACCCCCACCATCTACGGATATTGCAACTCAGACGCCATTCTCAGTACTGAAGGAGGTGACTATGGACTCTGATACATCAGATGATGCACAAATGGAGGAGTCTATGGAACACCCTCAAGGTACTCCTGTGCAAAGCAGCGGGAAGTAACTTGGGCTGGCTTACAGGCTCCTCAGCCCCATCAACTCAGGATAATCCTCCTCCTCGTCAATCAGCATGGATTGCTGCAAAGAGTTAAGCTCAAGGACTAAAAATGAGAAGCTTTACAGATGTAGGTGGAAGCTCTGGTAGCCCCCCGGGATACAGAGGGGGACAGCTATGAGGCCCCAAAGGGGAACCCTGACCCTGCAGTCCACTAACTCTAATGGGCTGCAGGATTATAAGCAGAGAGCCCACCTCCTCAGCAACTTCAGGTCGACTTGCATAATATTGCAGCCATCCAGGAGCCCCATGTCCCCCCTCTGATTTTGTAGCATGGAATGACCAATTTGGAGGTTACTCCTGTTGGACATACTATGTGGCCCTTATTATCCTCAACCCCCAGGTGAAACCCCACCAATTTTTGAAACACCTTGATGATCGCCTTATATTGGCTAAATTATTAACCCTGAGTTCTCTTTCTTTGTTGCAAGCATATACCTGCCAAATGCAGGTCAAGAGCAGGACCGTCTTTTGGAAGAACTTTCTCTATTATAACTCCCAGGCAATAAAGTGCTGATATGGGATTTTAACACAATATTAAGTTGGGTGCGTGACACCTTTCCTCCTGCCACACAAGACAGATGAGGTACAGCTCAGCTTCAAAATTTCCTCAGGTCAAGTGGTTTAATGGATGCCCTCCCCCCTCAGCATCTGGAATTGGCTGTATGTCTCGGATCCAAGGTGCAGGTCGGAGATTTACATCAGCTTTACAGATTGATATGGCCCTAGTGGGCCCGTTTCTGGTTGTTCAAGTTTCCTCTCCCATAACCCGAGATAACACTATAAGTGATCACAGATCCCTCACGGTAATCCTGACAACAATCCTCAGACCATCAAGAAGATTTTGGCTAAGGATTGCTACAGGGCTCTTGAACAACCAGTTTGCAAGAGAGAAGATAAATGCATCCATTTGTGAGCCAGAGCACCTGGACTCACCTCATTTGCGAGCTTTACAAGAAAAATGGGCTGATACAAAAGCAAGCATCCTAAAGGTAGCCTACAATTGTGCTAAGGATCGAATGACAGCGGCCCAGGAGAATGTCAGACTTGCTGAAGCTAGAATAAGACACCTTAAAAGGAATTGCCAACCGGTGCCTTCCTCTCAATGGTTGGAGGCTTGGGAATTGGCCCACGAGACATACCAGCAGGAGCTTACTGAGCAAGAAGAACGTGCAGCAAACTTCACCTCTTCACGTTACTACACCCAGTAGGAACGGCCCACCCATTTCTTTTACCAGAAGCAGAAAGCCCGCTCAAAGGATCAGGAGATTGCAACCCTGAGGGTGGGGACCACTGTCACCACAAACAAGGAGGAGATCACCAGCGAGATCCACCGTTACTATTCAGCCCTCTTCAAGGCTTCCTGGGTAAACCCAGCAGATGTTAATGAATTTATTGAAGGGGCTCTGGAACCGATGGTTATTTTCTCAGAAGATGAAGAACTTCTTGCACCACTTACACAGCAAGAAGTAATGGACATTCTACTCCACAGCCCACATCTGAAGGCCCCAGGCCCAGATGGTATCCCGTTTGAGGTGTATCTAGTGGATCCCGTCGCAATTACAAAGGCCCTCCAGCCCCTCTTCTTGACCCTCTTGGCAGAAGGGGGAGTACTTCCTGACTTGAGAGGATCAATTATGACTCTTATCCATAGGAAAGCGAGCAAAGAGGACCTTGCAAACTGGCGACCAATATCACTATTGAACATGGACCACAAACTATTTACTAAGCTTCTAGCAAACCGCATGACTAAGTGGGCAGCACCACGCCTCAACCCAGCTCAACATGGCTATATCACAGGGAGATCTCTTTGGAACAATTATAATGAGCTTCTGGCAACCCTGTCAGCTACCTCTTCTCAAACATATGGTTTTGTGGCGCTTCTGGATATGGAAAAAGCATATGATCGAGTAAATTGGAAGTATCTGGACGCCTCCCTAACCCGACTCCACATCCCACCACAAGCTAGGACATGGCTATCAGCGCTTTACTCCCAGCTTCACACTAAGGTACTGTCCCCAACAGGCTTTACAGCAGCGGTTATGGTTGAACAGGGTCTCCGGCAAGGGGACCCACTGAGCCCAATTTTGTTCAACATAGCTTTGAATCCTCTTATGGCCCTACTCCTGGAACTACTGGTTGATATTTAAGTTCCTGGGAATCCCACACACGCACCATAGCCTTTGATGATGACACAGCAGTGGCAGCTGAATGTAAAAAGAACCTAGACCGGGCCATAAATTTGAATCAATACTCCAAGGCGTCCAATGCAAAAGTTAATACTTCTAAAACCGTTATAGTGCAAGTTTGTACCCCATCTTTAACTCCGCCTTTTGGTTTGGAACCTACCTGGGACTCCTTTCGGCATCTAGGTGTCCTCACCACACCACAAAGGGTTACAATCAAAAATAATGAGGACCACTTACTTAATGCAATAAACTCTCGTGTAGCTAGCTGGAGCTGCCAGCATATCAACCCCCAGGGACGCGCCCTGATGGCGAATGTTTTTCTTCTATCAAAGCTATGGTTTCTCGCTCATGTATGCCCCTTTACGGACAGTTTCTACACGAGGTTGAATGTGATACTTCGCTGTTGGATATGGGGATCCAACCACCCACACACAGCTCTGACCACAATATCCCAACCCCAAAGTGGGGGGGGGGCCTAAGTCTTTTGGACACTAGGTCTCATGCCACTTCAATACTGATGGGGTTCCTTAAGTCCATCATTTGCTGGGATATGGCTCCAATACCGCAATGGGCTCTAGCCTTACGCCAGGGTTTAGCGGCCTCTCTAGGGCTCCCACAAACCTCACCTACAGCTGTGGAAGAGTGGCTAACAAGCCATCCAGGCCATCACCTCAAACCTTCATTAAGTTTCTACTGGAATCAGGTTCTCCTTGCACTTAAGAGGGCAGGAGTAAGGGTGTACCACGCCTTCCCTTATAAAAGGAGCTGCCCTGGGATCAGCCCCCGGCATCACACCATGGTCCATAATGGGAGGATTGTTGTATCCCATCTCCACCCTCTGGACAGACCCCCTATGCGGCCTTGTCTCCTGGAACTTTTACCCCCCGCTGTGGAATGTGATCTCAAGGCGCTCTGGAAGGAAGTTACCCATCCTGTTCTCTCAGAAAAAGTGTCAAATACACTGTGGCGTGTTCTACACTGCTTATAAAGGACAGGGGATCGAACTGGTCCCACCTTCCAGCACAAGGGTTGCCCACAATGTGCAGAGCTGACAGACACCCACCTTCACCACTTCTTTACTTGACCCCTCATAGCCCCTTTCTGGAGCAAGGTCCGTGAACTCCTGCAAGCAGAAACCTGGGTAGCACACCCAGATCAGGAATTCATGTTCAAACTTTCACTCCCCAATTGCTCCCAATCATTAAAGGTCCTGGCATTTGGTGTAGTGATATGGAATATTCATAATTCATATCTTTGCGCTGCTTTTGACTCCACTCTGTGGATGCTGCCCCATATGATAACTCACTTTCAGGTTTATTTTGAGATGTCTTTGAGAGTATTTACCATGTCGTCATGGGCCAATAGGTCAGTTAAAGTGAAAACTTGGCTCTGTCAAAGCTTTCCCCCACCCTTTCTAAACACCTCCACTTACCCCTGCCTTCGCCTCAAGCTTTTAGGAGCTCAGGCGTGATTAAATAAAGATCGGTGTATCCCCCTTAGGTTGGGACCACCTAGTGCTAAAAAAAAGAAAAGAAGGTAAGCTGACCAGGAGATGGACATTACCAAAACTTTAACCTAAAATAAAAGCCTCACCAAATAAAATGAATGAACCTCCCAAAATGAGCGGATGACACACACATAATGCAAACTCAACCAACCAGGTGAGATAGTGAAAACCGCTTATCCCTCCATGGTGGAAGGGGAGGGGGGTCAGGGGGGCTCATCCTTGATAACATTTTCGTCCCAAAGCATGGTGTGGGCTATGGCGGAGAGCAGGGGCGTTGGGGCGTCAGCAGGATGTCGAGTTATATTTCCAAAAATTGGTGTGGTATTAAGGCATCTGCTATATATAAGGGTTCCAATGTAATTTGTTAAAGTCAATTCCCCTTTCATGCATACGTCAGGTAGTTTTTTGAATGTGGTGATATTGGTGCAAGTAAACTTTGATTTGGTGTTCCGCTCTACCTCTGCCATGTGTAGGATGGCGTTGTTGGCTTCTTTGTGGGCTTTTTTTTAGTACTAGATGGTCCCAATTCTTTGTGGGCTTTGATCCTCATAATCTTTTGTTCCTTATTAACTTTGGAGAGAATATTGGGAGAAGGATTCCTCCTGCAAAAATTGCCACTGATTTGGCGGTAGCTTTGAAGAAAGGGTGACAATCTGGTTTGGTCATTGCTTTGACTGCTAGCTGGTGGTCACTTCAAAACATTTCAGCATTTTGCTGGGGGGCATATAAGTGAGGGGGTAATTCCTCACTATCATCAATATATAAAAACTGCTCAATTTGTATATTGCAGTTCTCATTTTTATTCCCAGACTCATAAATTTCGGCCAAATAAATCCCAAAATTTTTGTTGACTTAAATTAGGGAGTTGGCATATTCATGTGATTTGATTGGTTCATTGGAGGATGCATAGGATTAAACTGGGGTTCAATCTTGTATTTGATTGGATGGAGCATTTGTGGAACTGAAGTGAGGAGGATGATTTATGGCTGCAGGTGCAGCTGCAGCAACAGGCTTTGGGGGAGGGGGAGGTAGGATCACGCCCCATACCAAAGTTAGTGCAGGATGGGTGGCGGAATGGATGCCAGCGGACAAGAAAACAACGCCATTGGAAGCAGCTAGGGATGGGCATTTGTGTTTTGAGTGGTCCAACTCAAAACATATCAGACATATTTTCCATCCACCTTCAACGCAGGCCCAGAATGGATGTTTGGGGGCGGAGGAGATAGCAGCTTGGGGGGATTGTGTCATGAAAATGGCAAAAGAAGTTTAGACCAGCCTGCCAGTCAGGATGCGTAAGCACTAAAAAAGCAAGCCAGAATGCCAGAGGCATTGCTGACCAAATGACTTGATATGGAGCCAGGCATTGGGAAATGACAAATTGTTGGTATAACACAACTGTGAGTATGATCCTGACGATAAACCACAATGAGCCCACTCCCAACCCAGGGGGCCTTGCTGCAGGGGGTGGGACTGAAGAGATAGTTTTGATAATTTCATCAGCATATGGGGTCATTTCAACCGGGGAGACAAGGAGGCGGATTTTCTCTTGCAACTGATGGACATAAGACCACAAGATTCCCATGTACTGTTGCCAGAAGTTCATGATAACGGTGTTGTATAGCCAAAAATATCAGACTCACTGAATCCAATTGACAACGGAGGGGGTCATAGTGACCATAAGTACTGGCAGGACCCATCTGGTATACAGACTGATAGGCCACCAGGGAAACGTCATCAGGATGGGGTCAGAAGAAGTAGTACAATAAAAAATTGTTTGGTTTTTTTGGCAAAATTTTTATTGAAGAAAAAGGAAGAAAATTGACCAACAATTTTCTCAGTACTATGCAACTGATTAATTAGTGGTTGATTGGGATAGTGACAAACTGGGATAGGGACCCTCACTTCTTTTCAACTGGCGAATTATATGGGAATGGGCGGGTTTGTTCCTTGGGAACTAATAACAAAAATATTGGCGGTGGGCTGAGTTGCTGTCAGTTTGACCTCAAACGTCTGAACTGAGGCTCAGCAACATTTCTGATGGTTGGTGTTACAGCGTTTGGCCCAATGAGCGATGGGAATCCCCCAAGGCCACCCCACATAGGGGCGGGTTTATTTTGTTGGGAACAGGTTTGGGATGCTTAACCTGCCTGCGCCCAGTTGCTGGACCATTCATTCAGTCAGTGGCATCACATCAGCCGCAAAGCCTGAATTGCCAATAGGGGAATTCAAACCCTCATCAATGGCATCTGATGCTATAGCCTGGCCATCAAGGATGATCCCTGATGACTTTGGTAGGGAGATGATTTGTTCAATTGACATTTTAATCGAATTGGAACCATTGGCCGTTCTGGCTGATACCTCAGTCTTCATACTTTTCAGCCATTTGAGATCTGAGCATTGGCCAGATTGCCACTCGAGTTAGAACTGACTGATTTTAATTTGACAATTTCAGTGCAGAATTTTAATTCCCCATAGTAGTTCTTCTGAGGTGAGTGTGGGTGCTGGGGGTGGGATCCAGAGCAGAAGAGCTGTTACCCACCGCTCATCTACTATGTGAGCAAGATTGCCCTAAGTAACAAGAGGTACCGCCATCCTCTTTGGTGTCTTCTTACTTGGTAATGGGAAAATGGCCTGATCAACAGCCAGGGGACATTCCCCAGAACTTACATTACCCTTTCCTTTTTCCAAAGGAAGGGCACCCCCATTGGGAAACTGCACTAGAGCCACATTCTTGTGCGCCTTGGCTAACTTGATTGCCATAATCATCGCGACTTTTTTTTGGGGGGGGCGGGAAGCCTTGGAATGGAATATGTGAAATGCTTCAACCAGGTCCATACAATTTGCACAATCGCGCGCCTTAACCCAACTATTTTCGTAGGCTGGATACACTTTCCAGGCCACTAGATATTGGACAGAATGTTGCAACTTCCGGGGTGCCAGGATAGCCTCTACCTTGGCCTCTTCCCCATTATTGACGATAATTGGTTTTAGTTCCATGGGAATTGCATCCTTGAAGGGTGACAGCTGGAAAACATGGAAAACAGGATGCTGCTTCCAATGCGCAGGGAGCTTCAGTTGGAACACCCCATTGCCCAATACCTTTTCCACCAAATGGGGGCCCAAGCGTTTACTGGCGAATTTGCAGGAAGGGGTCTGAATTCTCAAGTGATGGGTATCAAGCATGACGTAAGAACACACTGTAAAATCATGACCTGGGAGGCGCTTACAATCTGCGAACTACTTGTAGTCATTGATGGCTTTGGTGAGGTGTTCCTGCACTAAGGCTTAGGTCAATCTGATATGGGCAGCGTGGTCCGCGGCAGCTTAAACCTCAGGCTGTAAGCACGGCCTGACCAAAAACAAAGGATTATAACCCAACATTGCTTCATAAGGGGAAAACCCCGTGAACACGTGGGTCCCGTTATTGTAAGCAAATTGAGCGAGAGGCAAGTCACCAGCCCAAGTATCTTGCGCAGCTTCAGCATAGCAACGCAGATACTGTTTGAGGACTTGATTGACCTGCTAGGTCTGTCTGTCAGACTGAAGATGATATGCCATAAAGTGACAGGGGGACATTTTTAGGATTGATAGGAGTTCACTCCAAAACCGCGCGGTGAACTGTGAGACCTGGTCACTGATGATCTCCTGGAGAGACCAAACATCAAAGACACATGGCATATGAAGAGATGGGCAGTTTCTTCCGACGTAATTGTGGAAGTGCAAGGGATAAAAAGGGAAAATTTTGTGAAACAATCCACCACTACCATCACTGCTGTGAACCTGTTAGAACAGGGGAGTTCAACGATAAAATCCATGGACACTGAGGTCCATGGGCCCTCCGCCTTCTGTAAGAAGTGCAGGAGGCTGTTTTTGCCAGAGCGATCTGACTTAGCCCTAGCACAAGTAACACAATTGGCGATCCAAGCCAGAACCTCTTTTATCAGATCCACCCAATTAAAGGTTATCTTGATCAAATTGATGCATTTCTTATTATTGGGATGTCTGACCATGGGAGGATCATGATGTATGCGGAATACCTCCAATTGGAAGGAGGGGGGAACCCAAATGCAAGACCAAAAGTAAATGAGTCCCTCTTTTAAGGATTATAGGGAGTGTTTGTGACTCGAGTGAGCCAACTGCTCAATCAACTCCACGCCCTCAGGGAAGGCCATTTGAATGGCTAAGACCTGAGCCACTAGCAGGGCGTCAGGAGCTAAAGTGACAAAGGAAAAAACAGGGGGAACAATTGACAGGATTTGAGCAGCAGGAATCATGGTAATGAGATCCACTTCCTCTGGTTCTGAGGGACAGTGGGCGGGACTGTGGCTTAGTAAATTGGGAAGTACATTGAGCGCACCTCTAATAAATTCGTATTTAAAATTTAAGCTACACAGGTCCTGATAGGTTTGGGCCTGATGATGCGCCAATTTTTAGGTTTTGCGGAATTACAAAGGACCTGGTGATCCATGCGGACCATTAATTTATGGCGGGCACCCTGCAACAGATACCGCTAATGAGTTAATGCCCATGCAACAGCTGCCAATTCCTTGTCATATATGGCCCAGGACTGCTCCGTGGCTGTGAACTTCTGGGAAAAGTAAGTGACCAGGTGTTCTAAACCATCATGCTCCTGAAGCAACGCCGCTCCCACTGCAACCAACGAGACATTGCATGCAACAATATATGGTTTGGTGGGATCAGCATGCTTTAAAATGGGTGACACAAACACCTCCTTGATTGATTCAAACGCCTGCTGGCATTTGGGCGTCCAATGAAATGGTACGTTTTTCCCAGTAAGGGGGTGGAGCGGTGCAGCCAGCTGAGAAAGTGCCGGGGAAAACTTTTTCAGGAAAATGATAGTTCCCAAAAAACCAAAGTTGTTTCTGCATAGTCAGAGTTGGCCATTTTCAGATCACATCTAACTTGTTGGGAGGGATTGCATAGCCATCTTTGAGAACCAGGTTCCTGAGGAAAGTAACCTCCTCCTTATGAACTTACACTTGGAAGGTTTGAGGAACAAACCTGCCTTATGAAAGGCGACCACCACCGCCTCCAAGTCAGTAGCATGTTGTTCAGGAGTTGAGGAGTGAACCAGGATATCATCAATGTATGCAACTGCACAGGTAAACCGGAGATCACCCAGTATATTGCCAATCATCTGTTGAAAAGTAGTGGGAGCATTCTTCAGCCCAAAGGGCATTACACAAAATTATAGGTGCCACGCTTCATCCGGATTGCTGTCAACCATTCCTGCCCTTCCATTACCCAGATTTGGTTGAAGGCGTTCACCAGATCCAACTTAGAGAAACACAGGATTTGACAATTTCCTGGCTGATTGTCTGCTCCAGAGGCAAGGGGTAGGGATCAGAAATTATTATTTTATTCAAATGACTGTAATCCATGCAGGGATGGAGAGAACCATCCACTTTTTTGGCAAAGATGATGGGGGAGGCGATGGGTGAGGTCTCCTTGAACAACCAACCCCTTTTCAACATATCGTCCAACCAGATAATGAGTGCAACTTCTTCCTTTGCTGTATGGGGATGCAACGGGCAGTTGATGTTCACCAACTCCACAGTCATTCAAAACCCACAATTGAACCTAGTATGCTTAGACAGGCGATCCACCTTTTCCATGTCAAAGATTCTTTGATAGTGCATTAAGCTCTTGGAGAAATCGGCTGGGACGCCCGCAGAAGTGACTAAGGTAGTGATAGAGCTGGTCCCTTGTATCTTCTTGAGGGTGTCAATTAAAGGGAATTCTCCCTCCAGATGATCATTGGTAAACAACAACGTATTAGACTCTAAATGAATCTTAACATGTTGTCAACGCCACCACCCCACACCTAAGATCACCGGAAACACCAAGTTTGGCATGGCCAAAAAAATGATTGCAGAAGCTAAACTGGTGGATTGAAAAAGATACCGGTTGGCGAACGACATATGAGGGCTGGGAAGCAGATGAGGCCACCATCACTGAGGGGCCCGCATCCATTTCCAGTTCTAATTGTTGCACCAACTTGACACTCATGAAGTTCCCTACAGCTCCAGTATCCACCAGGGCTTTATAGAAGACATGATGCGAGTTGACACTGATCTTTATAGGCAAAAGGAAATAAGTGTAGTTTTGTTTATTGGAAGATTTGACCAACTAATTTGCAACTAAAGAAATAACTGGCATATTGGGAGTAAGGTCAGGAATCTTTGCCAGAGAAAAAATTGGAAGTACGAGGGCGGGGGAAACAACTTCCTCTGTCTGGGCTTGAACAGATTCATTAATAGGTTACTCTGCATCTGCTGACTTGGACTTAGGGGTTATGGAAAGATCAGTACCCAGATCTACCGCTAATTTGGAGACAGGCGCGTCATCTGCGTCTACTTTGGGTAACCCAATCAAGAAATTCACCTTCTGATAACAGGTAACATGACGGGGTAAGGCGTTGATAGTGGTTGCGGTGGCACATATCTGATCTACTTATCCTTGGATGGTGGACCAGACCTCATGATGAGCAGAACCCAAATCCAAGCCCGATCTAAAGACTGCCTGAAGCATATCAATAGATAGACCTGACACGGGGGCCAGTTCATGAAAGGTAGAAATTAAAGAAACCAAGCTAGGGGCTTCGTCCATGGCATATATCAGTCTGAATAGATGATCTGATTGTAACACAGGGGGTTTCAGGGCAGCCAACACAACAGCCATCAGGGGGTGGAGCCTCCAGCTTGTGAGGAAGAGCGCAAAAGACCTCTCACCCAACGGCGGGCATCCCCATCCACAGCGTCTAATAATATGAGCCCTTGTTGAGCATGGGATAATCTGGAAGCATTATTAAGTGCAATTGCTGTACGCATTTGCACTTCGGCAAGTGCGTCAAGAACTTGGTTGGTGATCTCCCAGGAGGGTACACTTGAACTTCCCTTCAGGCTAGTGGAAGGGGGGGAAGGCGCAATCCGCGCAGCTTGAGTGGACTGAAGAAGATTTTCCAAAGTATAGCAGATACTTCTCCCAAAATCAGAAAGTGACCAAACAAACAACAAACAGCAAGCTTCTGATTACACATTCATTTGGTAAATGGTAACCACTGCAGCGCCCAGTTCAAAGAACAAGGTGGAAGTGGCTGGAAAAAATGGTTGGTCGATTATGTCATGGAAATGGCACAAGAAATTTAGACTGGCCTGCTAGTTGGGATGCGTAAGCGCCCAAAAAGCAAGCCAGAATGCCAGAGGCATTGCTGACCAAATGACTTGATATGGAGCCAGGCATTGGGAAATGTCAAATTGTTGGTGTAACACAACTGTGAGTATGATCCTGATGATAAACCACAATGAGCCCACTCATGACCCAGGGGGCCTTGCTGCAGGGAGTGGGACTGCAGAGATAGTTTTGATAAGTTCATCAGCATATGGGGTCATTTCAACTGGGGAGACAAGGAAGCAGATTCTCTCTTGCAATTGATGGACATAAGGCCACAAGATTCCCATGTACTGTTACCGGAAGTTCATGATGATGGGGTTGTATAGCCAAAGATATCAGACTCGCTGAATCCAATTGATGACAGAGGGGGTCATAGTGACCATAAGTACTGGTAGGGCTCATCCAGTATATGGACTGACAGGCCACCAGGGAAACGTCATCAGGGATGCAGTCAGAAGGAGTAATACAATATAAAATTGTTTGGTTTTTTTTGACAAAGTTTTATTTGAAGGAAAAGGAAGAAAATTGACCAACAATTTTCTCAGTGCTATGCAACTGATTAAATAGTGGTTGATTGGGGTAGTGACAAGCTGGGATTGGACCCTCACTTTTTTTCAACTGGCGAATTATTCAGGAATGGGCGGGTTTGTTCCTTGGGAACTGACATCATAAAATTCAGTGGCGGGTTGAGCCGCTGTTGGTTTGACCTTGAACATCTGAACCAAGGCTCAGCTACATTCCCAACAGTTGGTGTGATGGCATTTGGCCCGATGAGTGACAGGAATCCCCCAAGGCCACCCCACATAGGGGAAGGTCCATTTGGTTGGGAACGGGTTTGGGATGCCCAACCTTCCCGCACCCAGTCGCTGGACCATTCATTTGGTCAGTGGCATCACATTGGCTACAACGCCCAAATTGTCAACAGGGGACTTTGAACCCTCATCAATGGTGTCCGATGCTATAGCCTGGCCATCAAGGATGATACCCAACAACTTTAATAGGGAGTTAATTTGTTTGATCAACATTTTAATCGAATTGGAACTGTCAGCCATTCTGACTGATACCTCAGTCTTCATGCCTTTCCGGACATTTGAGATCTGAGCATCAGCCAGATTGCTACTCAAGTTAGAACTGACTGATTTCAATTTGAATTTTAGCGCAGATTTTGCTAATTTCCCATAACAGTTCTGCTGAGGTGATTGTGGGTGCTGGGGGTGGGATCTGAAGTGGAAGAGCTGTTACCCACCGCTCATCTACTATGTGAGCAAGATCACCCTGAGTAACAAGAGGTACCACCATCCTCTTTGGTGTCTTCTTACTTGGGAATGTGAAAATGTCCCAATCAACAGCCAGGGGATGTTCCCCAGGACTTACAGATTGACAGGGCAATTTTACTTGAATTGGGGCTGATCATGGCATACACCTGAGGCCCAGCTAGGCGTGTGGCCCCATTTGGGATCACAAACTTCAGGATGGGGTTGGAGCCATAGGCTTCCAAACCTTCCATCAGCTCCTGGTGGAGCTCTGCAGGGGGAAGGTGGGTTGGCAAACCAGCGAATTGGACTACCAAAGTGGTATCCGCTGAGAGCTGGGTCTGAGTTGTGTGGAGAAGGGTACCCTGGAAAATCAGGGTCACAGTTGCCACTGTGGTGGTATCAGCTTCACATGTGAAGCCAAGATCAAAATACCCCTTATAGGGGCGGAAGTCAATAAAACTGGCAGGATGCATCACCAACTGAGCCATTTCAATAATGGCTTGGTTGTGGTAGGGGAAAAGCTTCCTATAGTTGACCCAAAGGCTAAGATTCATGTTGCTCTGGGGTAGCATCAGTGGGCAGCGGGTTACTGCTTGTGTTTTAGCAAGGTGGGCGTCAAGATCCTTGGGAGGAACGAATTGCCCCAGGGGTTTGGTGTGACTGGGCAAGCCAGTCTGAGCGCATTTTCCTGTCAGACAGAATTCTGGCAGGGGGAGTTTCGCCGCTGCCCTACACTGGGGCAGCTAGCAGATAATCTGATGATATTAGAGCAAAACTACAGTGGGAGATTAGGATTTACTTTTTAATTAACCATGTAAATTGCACAAAAAGTTATGCCGAGAAGAAAGAGAGTTTTAATCTGTGAAAATCATATTAGATTTGATTCTGTCAACATAACTCCACTACCAATCTGAGGAATTTATGTTCAAAGCTTTTATAAATGTGTTTGAAACTATCAAGAAAACTCTCTAATATGTACAACTCCTCCCTAATCAACTAATGGAAATTTGCTGAAGAGTGGGCCCAGTACAGTAAGTTCTAAGCACCATTTGATCCCCTCCTTACTTTATTTATAAAGACAACAGAACTTCCTAGGGTATGTTGTCAGTTCATTTTCAAATTTGAGCTTAAATATAAATAAACTCATATATTAACTATTGATCTACGCAGAATCCATCATATTTCCAATTTTTCCAACATTTTTTCCAACAATCTGGTAAAAATGCCGCCATACAAGTTCTGGCTCCAATGGCTATTGAGTGGGAACTCCAATCCATTGATCCAGCAGCTTGACGTGATCTAGTGGAATCTGTTAAATATTATTCTTGTAAATTATTCTTAAATCTGCCACTTAAGAAGGCCACCCCTAAACTTCAGATTTTCCTCACAAATCCACCATTGTTTTGGTGCAATCTAACCAACAAGGCACTTTCTAACATTCCAATTCCAGCATGCCATTTAGGAGTGAAGAAAGCCTGTCCACAAATCCAAATGGAGTTTCAAGTCCAGATCATCTAGAGTACCCATCTTTGGGGCCATCTAATTATGTTTATACTAATAAACCAATATGCCGCACTGAAACCTTTACCAGCTTGCACAGCAGTTTAAATAACTAACAACCATGTAATGATTATCAATTCCACTTAGCCTATGGATCAAAATACTTTTTTGGTTTTGTTGATTTAGATCAAGAGTCAGCATCCCAGAGTATGCTTGTTGATTATAAGCGTCCTGATGGAAAATCTGAGTAAATTTACAGTTACCAAAGTCCATCAACAGCCAACCCAGTAGAGTGGTTGTCCTCCATGTCTTCCCCCACCATTAAGGGGATGATCTAACAGGACCTGTGGTTGCCCACATTGTATCCATTTAGTTTATTATTGGGTTATTTGGTACGTTTAAAAACTTTTACTTCCCTCACAACTTCCTAGGACGTCCCTCTTACAAATCATAAGAATTGGTGTGCCACTTGCATTCTGGGCCTTAAGATGTGTGGTGAAACACCCAGACTGTAATCCAAGTATTACTTTAATCAGCAGAATACATGACACAATGAACTAACTAATGCCTTCAGCTCTTTAAGCCCTTCTTCTTAGATCATGTATAGCGATTGCTTGTTTAATTACATCAAAATTACATTTCCTCTGTGACCTATTCTCTTGTTAATTTCTCATAACACTCATCCAGGCCTCCAACAAAGGTTATGATGACATGATATCATGACCAATAATCTTTAAAGGAACAATATTTCTCCTACAAGAAAGCCTGAAGGTAGCGTGGATCCCCAGTTTCCTCTCCATAAGCTGAAGAACAGGCTCTAGATGCCCTGGCTGAACTATAGGTACACTTTGCAGATGAGGGTTCTGATTCCTACTCCTACTTAAGCCCAAAGAAGTGTGCCCTTATGGATAAATTAAAAGGAAAAGCGCGCCATTGGATGAGAGGAGCATTGTGTTCTGCAACCAAAATTGGAAATACCACACCTTTTCAGAACCTGGTATCCACAGCAGTACAAGCAACTGATACCAGAGCTTCTCGCTACTTCACCCTAGTCAGCTCAAAGACATCAGCTCAATTAACATATGAAGCTGACTTTCTGCTTAGGGTGTCTGCTCCACGTAGATTAGGAACTGGATAAAGTGTAGCTTAAATCATAATCATCCTCATAGAGCATGTTTTCTCTTATGCTACCCCTTGTAGCATTTATCTCGAAGGTAAACTGTTTGCATCTAAACAAAACTCTCATTGACTCTCTCTGAATGTTCTCTTTACATTGGCCCTCAGGACACAAATAAATCCAACCCAATCTCTCCCTTACAGCATAGCTTAATCTTATTTGTAAAATTATGTCTTAATCAACCAGAGAAATTATCAGACTGGTTGCTGCATTCTGCTCAATTGCTAATTCCAGACTGGCGACTGGCGATTAGATCACTAAACCACTATAAGTGAAACAAAAAGGATAAAAATGAGATTCTGTGAAAAGTGTCAGGGACTGGTGTACTACTGACATGATTGGGGGCAGCTAACCATGAGCTAGCATAACCAAGGGGTTTAATCCAGTATGATAAGGACACTAGAGGTGTCTAGGTATAAGGAATGGTGGGTAAGCTGGTATGGGAGTTGCCTAAAGATATAGGTTTGAAAAGGGAATTTGAAAAGGAATTTTCTTGTAGGCCGAGGTGGTAGATTAGTATTGATAACTCTTTAGTAAATAGACTTAATAGTGTTTTCATGATAAAGGGTGTTTTTTATTGAACGCAAAGATTAATCAAATGAACTCCATGGTTTTATATACCACCCAACTTCCTGGACTTATCTAAGCTTAATTAATTTTAAACAGTGCACTATTCTTCTCAGGAGCTTATGAGATTGAAAATTGCATATTATTTTAAAAGGCAGTGGTAAGCGTCTCAGTCTCATTATGGATTTACTTTAGTGCGATTAACTGACTCAATTTTATCAAAATTGAGGTAATTTAAATGATTAATCAAACACTTTCACTACAATTACACATTTAATATTTATCTATTTGATCTAACTTTATTACATATCCTCTTGATCTGATTGATGATATCTGTAATCTCAGGAATTCCACGAATCTCAGGGTTTACCCTGACATCATCCCCCACCAAGGCTGAAGCTCCCTGAGAGACTTTCTTTTTTTATTCTTTAACAACTTTCCTGCATTAAGTTCTCCTCAGGCTCCCAAGTGCTCTCTTCTGCAGGATGTCCAGCCCACTTAAACAGGTATTGCACTTTACCATGATGTGTTTGTCTCTCTTTAATAGCCTTCACCTCATACTCAGGACAGGGACCTTATCAGTAATGGTGCTAGCTCTTTGACTTTCTGGTGTGGTAGGGAACTTCCTTCTTTTTTGAGCAAGAGGAAATGATGGAACAATTTGTGAATTTTTCAACCTTCAGGCAATTCAAGATGGTATGCCACCATTACTATAACCTCTGTGACCTTGTATGGACCTACGCACTAATGATCAAGTTTCTGACATGGTTATATCCAAACAATATTGAGAGCATACAGGTAAACTTGGCTACCTACTTCCAACACCTTATCAGGCACACGCTTCTTATCTGCAAAGTCTTTGTAAGTATGTACTGCTCGGTTCAGATTAGCCAAACAAAGTGCATGAGTTTTATGAATGTTTCATAAAAATTTCCTTTCAGGGGGTTTGTCCGCTTCAACAGATGGCAATGGTTCCCATTTCACATCATACCCATAGTTAGCTTTGAATGGTGACATTTCAGTTGAGTAATGACCTAGAGTGTTATAACAGAACTGGGCCATAGGCAACAACTCTACATAGCTGTCCTGCTCGGCATTAACATAGCATTTCAGGTACTGCTCCATAACCTGATTAACTCTTTCAGTCTGTCCACAAGTCTGCATATGGTATGCGGTGGATAAACATCTCTTGATTCTAAGGTCTACAAGGAGCTTTTTTAAAATTTTTATGTGAATTGAGGCCCTCTTTCTGAGATCACCTCCTTGGGAGTACCATGATGCAGGAATACATTGCTCAAAAACAGACGAGCTATCACTTTAACTTTAACATTAGTAGTAGTTGAGATAAAATAAGCCATTTTATAGAATCCATCTATCACCACCAACCCTGAATTGAATCTTTGGTAACGGGGTAGCTCTACTATAAAATCCATGGATATTGACTCCCATGGCTTTTATGTGTGATTAATAATGGTTGTAATTGTCCTTCAGGAAGTCCTCTATGAACCTTGGTGCGCCCACAGATCTCACATACTGCCACATATTTTAAGACATCCCCTCTAAGACCAGTCCATTGGTAAGTACTCTAAATCAGTTGGATTATTTTATTCTTTCCAGGGTGTCCTGTCATGCCTATATTGTGGTGCTCGCGCATGAAATCCAATTTTAAAGGTCCTTCTGGTACATAAAAACAACCTTTCTAGAATACTAACTTACCTTTTAATGAGTAACCCTTTTTGTATCACACACTATCTAAGTTTTGAATAAGATGTTTCTTCACATTATGACAGAAAGCATCATCATTTTGAACATCTAAAATCTCATCTCCATGGCCCACTAATGCAAGATGAGATAATAATGCAGAGGGATCCTTGGCCTTAAGAAGCACCTGTGTATTAAACTCAGTATTTTCCCCCTCTCCAGGTATCATGTCAGGACGCCAGCTTAAAGAATCTGGAATCACCTTAGTTTTCCCAGGTTTTTAACCAATGTCCAAGACATGATCCGCCAGAATAAGTGCCCATCGTGCTTGACGCTGGTTCTATTACCATGGGTTGAAAGAGTAAGTTAAGTTTTTATGGTCTGTCAAAACTTTCACTGGTTACTTTGACCCACACAGGTACCGGTGCCAGTGTTTTAGACATTGAAAAATGGCCAACATTTCCTTATTATAAATATGATAGTTGCATTCCGCTGGGATCAATTTCTTGGAATAATAGGCTAGGGGATGCAGCCTACCATCATCCCCCTCATGCAACAAAGCTACCAAGAGCGTATCCTGAAGCATTAGTCTCAACTACAGAGGAATTTTCATCATTGGGAATCGACAACACAGGTGCAGAAACAAAAGTTGCCTATAAGTCATAAAAAAATTTCCGCCTCCTGAGGACCATTTATATGGAACACTTTACGATGTAAGATATGTTAAGGGTAACACAGCAGAAGAAAAGTCTGATAAAATCCCTGCAAAAGTTTGCCAAGCCTAAGAAACTACGAGCGTCCTTCCAAGATATTTGCTTTAGTCCAAGATGTAAAGGCATCCGCTTTGCTAGGTGCCATCGTGAACCCATTCATTCCCACAACATAAACAAAAAAACCAACTTCCTCCTGCGCAAACTCACATTTTGATAGCATACATGTAAGCTTTACATTACAAGCTGCTCAAGACCAAGTTCAAATTCAGTAAGTGTCCCTCCTGCATCTTGCTGTAGATCAAAAAGTCATCAAGGTAGGATACGCAGAAATGGTCCAGGTGGCCACCCAGCACCATATTAATTATTTTTTGAAATGTACTAGATGCGTTGCACAACCCAAATGGCATCACCAGATACTCAATAAGCCCAAATCGTGTTTTACGCTGTTTTCCACTCATCACCTTCTTTTATCTTTATCTGGTTGAATGCATCCTTCAAGTCAACTTTGGAAAAGATTGTAGCTCCAGACAATTGGTCACTCGAGTGATTAACATCAGGTAAGGGATACCGGTTCTTTATGGATATATCATTGAGCTTCTGGTAGTTTATACATGGCCGTAGTCCACCGTCCTTCTTACTAGCAAACAACAAGGGTGATGAACAGGGAGAGTGGGAAACTCATATAAACCTTTTCAAGCATTGTATCAAGGTATTCTATTAGGGCAATTTTTTCCCTCTTATTGCAACTATAAATAGATCTATGGGTGGGCTGCTTCCTTCTAGTAAATCAATAGCGTGATCAAAGATCCATGAGCTGATAGATGCTGAGCCCCCTCCTCTCCAAAAATCAAAGCCCATTTTTAGAGATATTCAGGGATCTTTCATTTTCAAGGCTCCTATGTGCTACCCTGATTTACTGTTGTGGACATGTCCAAACCTTTATGCTCTTCTAAAGCACACTTGATGAGCTTTTCCTTTAGCTTAATTGTGATAGAGATCCTTTCATAATTGTGCTGGAGTTCAACCTGTGTCAATAAAGATACCCAAGAATTACAGGATGGGGTGAACTACAAAGGACCCAAAACTCAACTTTTACTTTACTTACCCAAACTTCAATTCAATGTGACGTGAGCAGCGGTAAGCTAAAAACTGTTCATAATTCCCCAAGGTTACTTTCATCAAAGGTTTCTTTGCATGCAAGCCCAGCATTTTCACTGCATGCTCTGAGATGACTTTCTGTGAGGCCCACTGTCCAGCAAAGACATAGTTTTCATATTCTCTTTCCAACATTTAATTTTATCTCAAAACTGGGTAAAACTGCTTATCATTTTTTTGAGGAATTAAAGGTCTGATGTTTTCCCTTATGGCACTTCTGTTCCCAGAATTCTCTTGGTCTGCTATTATTCACTATTAGACTCTGGGTGACCTCAATAACTTTGTTTAAGGGTAGCGTGATGGGGTGGTGTCTGATCAAATCTGCTAAGTGACCTTGCAACCCTTGACTGAAATAAAGCGATCCCATTTCTCATCAAATTCCGCCCTTTGAAAGTTCTCCATGAACTTATGAGTATATTTCTCAATGGTTTGACCTTCCTGTTGAAGGTTCATCAAGGCAATCAATGCCTGTAATCTAATACCAGTGAAATCCACTTCAGCTAACAACTGGACTTTGAATGCTCCATAATTATACACAAATTCTAATTCTCTTCTAAGGCCCTTATAAACCAACCCAGATCTTACCAGTGGGTTGTGAGCCCACTGCCATAATATCCACGCATCATCTGAATAGGTATCAGGATAAGCTTTGAAATATGCCCCCAACAACTTAAGATCTTCTTTTAATTCAGCTAAAATTAATTTCTTATGCAAGGGGACTGTAGGGTAAGTCATATGTGTATAGTTGGCAACACACTCTGTTTGCATCTGACTGGGTCTTATTACTTATTTATAAGTTGTTTCTTATTGCTTTACTGGTGAAATCATCCACACTAGTAACTGGCAACTTTTCAACAACAATCCAAATAGCAAAAATCCCAATAATAAAAACGCGGTGAGATATTTAATATAAATCATGGTGGTCAAATTGCCAGGGACTGGTTTATTACTGACCTGGATGGGGTAGCTAACCATGAGCTAGCATAACCAATGGGCTAATCCAGTATTACAAGGACATTAGAGGTGTCCAGATATAAGGAATGGTGGCTAAGCTGGTTTGGGCGTTGCCTAAAGATATAGGTTTGAAAGGGGACGTTGGAAGGGTATTTCTTGTAGGCTGGAGTGGTAGATCAGTATTGATAACTCTTTAGTAAATAAACTTAATAGACTTTGCATGATAAAGGGTTTTTTTATTGACCGCAAATAATAACCAAATGAATGTCTTGGTTATATATACCACCCAAGTTCCTGGACTTACCTAAGCTTAATTAATTTTAAACAATGCACTATTTTTCTATGGAGCTTATGAGATTGCAAATTGCATATGATTTTGAAAGGCAGTGGGAATCATCTCAGTCTCATTAAAAATTCGTTTTAGTTCGATTAACTGACTCAATTTTATCACAATTGAGGTAAATTAAATTATTAGTCAAACATTTTCACTACAATTATTCATTTGATATCTAATTACCTGATCTAACTTCATCACATATCCTCTTGATCTAGTTTATGATATCTGTAAGTTCAGGAATTTCACGAATGTCAGAGTTTACCCTGACAGAAAGGTTTCTATTAAAGTATAAAGTTAAGCATTTTATACTTCTAGAGATAATCAAGATATGAGATGAATAAAAAAATAAAGTAAATTGGGATTTGGGGTTGCAGTATTGGGGCTTTCAAGGCCTCTTAATGAGGTGGCATCTGATTGCCACTCTAGATGCATCATCCATTTGAGTCAATTCCAGTATCTTAAAGCTCCTTCTCACAGTTATTACCCCTGAACCTGGGTGTCCAGGGGCCCTTTCTTCTGTTCCTGCTTCAGGGTTGTGGTTGGTAGCATCTTCTCAGGTTATTGCTTCATCAGATTCGGTAATATGATTCTCAACATCAGTCTGTGTTTTGTCACTCCTTTGATGTGCCTTGCTTCAGTGTTCTCAAGCAACTCTCAAAATTAGTTGCTTTCCATTTTTTGTAATATTCAGACGAGAGCCTTGATGGTCTATTGGTTTAATTGGTTGAATCATCTCATCATCATTGGTGAGTTGCACAACATTTCACCCCCCAAAGGTATAAAAGGGGGTCAATTTTAATAATCTATTTGGCAATGTCGTTGTCTTCTTTTAATATATCTTCTTGAGCGTCATGTGTAAAATTGTTTCACATGAAATCATCCTTATCGCTGAATAAATTCTTGCCTTGCCTAAATATAATTTAGGAGCTTTTTCAACTTCATCTGCAGCGGGAAAGTTGCCTGCACTTCCACCAGTTTGAGGTTTAACTCTGTTTATTCCTCCAGTCAAGAAATGATCTGCTGATGATCTCATGGCCTCATCTGCAACGCTTCTCCTCACAAAATGATACTGGGAATGACATCAGGCACCAAGCATGAGCTCCTTAAAATAAAAATGTTAGCATTATAATCCCAAATAGAGTATTCAGATCCTCGCTTTGCTAAGACAGTGGCAGGCCAAATCCAAATAGCCTAAAGCTTCTCTGACTGAAATCCTCATAAATGATAGAACAAAACTTTGTCTCCAAATCTGATCTCCACTAGCCTGGTTCTTAGCTGACTCTCCAGTTAGCTTTGAGAGATAGTCGCTTCTATGTTAATTGAGGCCTCCAATTTAACTTTAAATATGATCATATGATAACTCTTTCTGATAGCTTCCATGCTGCAAGCTCTTCTGATCCAGAGCAATAATCAGTGCTAGAAGGTCATCAGCGCTGCTTCACGCTTATACAGGGTCTTGAAAGGGGACATCCCAATATCAATGGTGGCTCAACCTTCAAAGCAATGCTAAGGGAAGCAACTGATCCCATTTCAATTTGTAGTTGAGGGACATCTTTTTTAAAATATCTTTAAAAGTTCCATTTATTTGCTTGAAGCTTACGTTTGAGGCTGGGGTGTAGAGAGTGGTAAATTGCTGTTTCATTCCTACCAAGTCCATTAGATTTCTCACAATATCTGAGTTGAAATTCTTTACTCTGATCTGAAAGAAAAATTTGAGGGCAAATATGTCTTATTATCACTTTATTTGCAGAGGAAGCGAGTAGTCCAGTTTGCAGTGTATGTCAAAATTGCGAGGCTTTGACCCACTTGGTGAAGTGGTCAATTGAACAAGTACAATCTTTGATCCACAGGAGGCAGTTAGAAGTGGTCCCATCGCATCAATTGATACATTGTTGAACGGTGCTGTAGGTGAATTGGTGTAAACTTAAAAGTTTTTCAATCAGGTGTAAACTTGCACAAGGTATACTTAACTATAAAGATTGGTGAACTTCAGACATTCACTTCAATTAAAATCGCTCCTTCAGGTATGCCAGCGTTTTCTGAGATCATTCATGGCTGATGTGCTTATGTTCCTCCATCATTAGTTCCATCTAGTCTCTGGGTCTGATATAAGGGTAAAATTTGTTCTTAACTTTCTTCTGTAGATTTCCATCAATACACCAGGCGCCTTTATAGCACCACCTCAGTAAAGTCTTCACTTCATTTGTTTCATCCTGCCAGGCTTCTTCTGGTAACCTGATAAGTTCATATAGTCAAGTTCTCTGAACTTGTAAGTGAAACACCTGAATTACAATAGTCAATCAGCATTAAGGTGTTTTCCCCTGCTTGATGGATAATCTTAAAATCATAGTCCTGGAGCAGTACTGTCCATCTTTAAAGACGTCCATCAGGATCATCCATTTTCTGCAACCAGCGGAGTGATTTATGATCTGTTATGCCCATAAAATGTACCCATACAAGTAAGGTCAAAAATGCTTAACTGCTTAGATCACCTCCAGGCACTATCACTTAGTGGCAGTGAATTTATTCACTGCTTTTCTAAGAATCTTAAATTAATACTTGATTGGGTGGTTCACCCCTTTTTCATCCAGCTGGGACAGTATTGCGCTAAGACCAATTTCACTCACGTTAGTATAGAGTTAAAAATCTTGTTGAAATCCAGGTAGGCCAAGATTGGCGCCTCAACCAATCTTGTCTATAGCTTTTAAAAGGCGTGCTCCTGTTACAGGACCCACTCAAACTTTATTTCCTTGATGAGAAGGTATGTGATGGGTGCCACTAAGTCTACAAAATGGGGATGAACTGCCATTAATAGACCATCGTACTAAGGAACACTTGTATGTCCCCAATGCTCATGGGTGGCTCCATAGCCATGATTTCTTTAATCTTCCTATCTTGAGGCTTAGTTCCATTAGGGCTGAACTCATACCCGAGAAACTCAAATTGCCTCTTTTGGAAGATGCACTTGCTCTATTTCAATTTCAGATTTGAAGCTCACAGCCAGGTAAAGACTTCACAGGAGTGTTTTAGATGCTCTAGGAATGTCCAGATGAACACAGTATGTCTTAAAGATTAATAAACACGATAGATAACTTAAGATTGTCAAAAATGCAATCTATCACATGCTGGAAGGTGGAAAAGGCGTTGCAGAGCCCCTGCGGCATCCTTGTGGGATTGAACAACCCCTGACTACTGATCAGGGCGCACTTTTCCTAATACTTTGGTGAGAGATCCATCTGCCAGTATCCACTGGCCAGATCCATAGCTTACAAGTATATCAATCCAATAGGCGTTTCACAGCATCATCAATGCACAGGAGCGGGTAAGAGCCCTTCTTGGTGATCTCATTCAAACAACGTTAGTCCGTTACTACATGATGGGACCCTCCTTTTTGCATTTTAGCAGTAACGGAGAAGCCCAATGACTCTTCAACAGATTGATTAGCCATGCTTCAGTGATTTAATTCAGATCTTAAGAGATAACAGCATCATCTGTTGTTGGCCGCTGTAGGGATTTTACTTGAACAGTATAGCAGACCCAGTATCTTTTTTTAACACTAGCACTAGTGGTGCCCAACCCAAAAGGGGGAGCCGCCACACATCTTTATTTGCAAATGGGCCAAACAAAGTGATTAATATAAATTAAAAAAATCCTAATATAGCAACTAGGTTATCAGCCTAGGAAGTCATATCAGAAGGCGAGGAAGCTTGGGGAAACTTTTGTCCATCACCCGCTTTATCTGGCGGACCATGGCGTACAACATAGAGGTAGGGGCATCAGTGACATGGGGCATGAGGAGGTATAGCTGCGGGTTTTCTTTGTTTATGAGGCCAGCGGTATCCATCACCTCAACATATTGAGCAAGTTGATGCTCAGAGAAAATGATGAGAGATGGCACACAAGTAAAAGACTTGATTCGCTGGCAGGTTTGGGGAAAGTTGGGGCCAAAAAAGGGGTTTTTGCTGCGTCAATGCAAGCGCGGCTCACACCAAAAACGAACTCCTCAATCTCATATTTTTCATCTCCTCAAGATTGCGGAAATTGGGGATAGGAATACTTTTGACCAGGGGTTCCATCGACCCATGGAGTTGCTGGCGTAGTAGGGTATTGGCAAGAGCAGCAGTGGATTCAACTGCCATTTTATTTATACCTTCATATAAACTGGAAAACCGTTTTTAGGGCGAAAACAGCAGCGTAAAATTTGAGAGGATTGACAAAGAATTCCTCCAAAGCAAAATCAGGTTTAACATTATAAGCCTGATCAGAATCATCAATCCACTTTAGCGCTTTGAATGGAGATAAATTGGCTAGTGCCTGCCCAACCACCGTAGTTGGCAGGTTGGCAGCACCTTATTGGCCATGAGATGTCAACCATGGCAACTCAACTGAAACTGTTTCAGCCATCAGCTCAGGGTGCCATAAATTGATCGAATTTTTAAAATTTGCAAGATTTTGATTGGCTGCAGCTTTGAAAGCCACGCTAGAATTTGCCAAGGTTGGTGGCAGGAGGATCATGCCCCATTCAAAAAATTGGGGTGAGGCAGCTGCTGGGGTGGCACTGGAGGGGGGAGTGGTGAAAGCGGCGGAAGCAGAAGCCATAGGGCACTTGCACTTTAAGTGATCAAGCTCAAAAAACAAGGGCAGATGGCGCGGCCATTTTTGATGTGCGCCCAAAAAGGATGATCAGGTGTGGACCTGATCACGGTGTGGGGGGTATCATGAGGTGGGTGTCACAATGAAATGGGCAGATTGGCGTGAAGGCGTGAGGGCCTGCCAGATGATTTGCCCCATGGGGCACCATGAACTGCAACATGGGGTCTGCGCTGTAAATGGCCAAACCGTCATGAGCTCAAGGCAGAGGCATTTGGGGGAAATAAAGGAGGGCAACCCAGAGAACTGGACCACCAAAGTGGCCTCATCTGGGAGCTGGGTGCAAATGGTGGGCAAATGAATTTTTTATAAATTAATTGCAGCTTGGCTGATGCCACTTCATCAGCTTCAGAGCAGAAGCCAAGGTTGAAGTACCCCATAAGGGGGCAGATGTCAATATAGCCAGTGGGTTTGAAAACTGCCATGTCCATCTCGATGATGGCTGCGCTTGAATATGGGAAGAGATTCCCATATTTGACTCTGAGCCAAAATGAAAATTGCTCTGTGGGAGCACCAAAGGGTTCCAGAACACCTCCTGAGAGCTTGTGAGGTAGTGGGCCAAGTCCCGAGGGGGGACATAACACCCAGTAGCGTTAGGAGGGCTAGCAGAGACATCCTGGGCGCGCTTTGGTGGCAGATGAAAGATGCCAGATGGTGGCACACCACCACCCTAGGCCAGGGCAGCAGGCATCACTTGTATCGACATTGGTAAGCTTTGGCTCAATCAAGCGGTTGTGTTTTGTATTTTTTTAAATCAAATTTGGCTTCAATTTAGGTATCAAAGTGAAAGAAAGATTTTAGCAGACCCAGTATCTATCTTGTTGGATATCGTTCTTACAGAGTCCAATTTGTTGAATCTGATACTAAAGTTGTCATCAAACTCGTCCAATAGCTCGTCCAGCTCCTTCTGCTGTTTAGGTATCACATCCCCAAACCTGAGCTTGTCAAGGTCCACTACAGAGTGTATTGATTTAATGTCATTAAAACTGGGTGATTAGGCCTATGCAATGTCTTTTCCTTTTTGGCTCTGATGGGTTGAGTTATGGTATTTCCTATGAAATGGTCAATTCTCCAGGGTAGTTTGTGTCAAAAACTCAAGTAATACTCTTGGTTCTTGTTTATGGATTCCTTTGTGACTGTAAACTTCCAAAATGGTATCTGGAAGAATCTATATGCTAATTGGCAGTGTCATCTAGCGTTGGTCCCCTGGTTAAATCTCCATAATTTTGAAAGCTCTCAGAGGAATCCCTTCTTACACGCTAACTGTGGATGGTAGCTGTTTCACACCTTTCTCTCTAAATGTGTAGTGGATGATGTAAATAGATTGATTTGTCTTCTTTAAACACATCCATTGCTTTTGGGATTTGACGTCCTAGTCCTTAAAAACAAGCGGATGTGAGTAACTTAAGATACTCACAGTGCAGGTTGTGAAGTCAATCTTTGCTCCAAACATAAAGAGGAACTGTGATCCAATTAGGAAGTCATAGTGGTCATTATCCAAAACCACTACCAGTGCCATTAGGACCATGAACCCAAAGCGTAAGGGTATCATGTAATAGGATCTAAAGCGTGGATAACGTCTGGTTTGGTGTTTTTTACTTCAAATTATAGTTAATATAGGGCATGAACTTCAGCTTCTTCATTTTCTCAGGGGATATTATGTTGACTAGAGCTCTGGTAGCATACAGATAAGACTCATACTTTTTTGGATAACCATTCTACTTTTTTTCACACACTTTCCAAAAGGGTTCCAGAGGTCAATACGTAAGTAGTAGATTCTTCAAACTATCTCAGAGCATAAGCGATCATTATAACTTTAATAGTATCCTCGCTATCCAGTTTCAAGTCCTTGAAGAAAGCCATTACGAGCTGCTCTCCTTCCACAACAGAATTATTGAACTGGGTATAATAATTCACTTGAGCTGGGTGGGCTTCACTTAATTTACATCTGTCAATGCTTCTGATCTTAATCTAGCAGTCACAGCCACCACGCAGGTGCCCCTAACTCGTGGTATCCTGCATTGGCTTGATCTTCATCCTCGTGATCATCTTCAACCTCTTTGAGAAGGTCCATTTAGTTTATGGCTTGGTCATATCATCTTTAGGGGGTGTGCCCTTTTTTGGAGGCAAGTAGTATACAAAATCAGTAGAAGTGCCCAGGTTGATGGAACTTATTAAAGGTTAGTTCTTGATGTATCAAGCACTCTGGTGGTTTAGGATTCTTTACGCTAGGCTTGTTGCCCTTGTTATTAGCGACGTAGATTATCAAGCTAATCTGTTGAGGGGGTGGTCCTGTGGCCTTATACATCATTTTATATGTACTTTTTACGTTGAGTAAGGCTTCCTTTATGGCTTTAGGGACATCATGCTCTTAACTGCAAGAGTCATATGCATCTTTAAGGCATAATGCATATTTAATAAACTCAGCAGAACTGTTTTCACAGTGGGTAAATCCATTTTCCCGTTGTTTACAATTGTTGAGCTTTGAGATAGTATCAAGAGGCGTAGTTTGTTATTAACTAATTCTTGCCCATTTTTATAAGTAAAGACTCTTGTCTAGTATTTTAACGTCTTTTTCACTACTGAACTCTTGAAGAAAGATACTCTACACCTTGGTACAAGTTAGTACATATTAGGAGTCGCTCTAAGGATCTCCTGAGCCTTGTGACTAATACATTTTTACATGTGGTGAGACAATTGGCGGTTTCTAGTGTTATCAATGCTGTTCTTGTACATCTGTAGGAAACCAGAAATTATTCTTTCTCCAGGTATGTACATGGCTTTAAAGTAAGGTTTGAAGTTAATATTATTTTCAATGGGGTCAACACACATCATGATTGATTACACGTCAGCTAATTGAGTGGCCAATACCAATGTCTCCGACTGAGTAATTGGTTGAGTTGAGGTAGATTCTGATTTAGTATGAAGTTGAGCCTTTCAACTCGTATATACTCTTACCCATATTAAACAGCATGTTGTAATGCTGTTCCAAGCTCTCTCCATAATCATTCAGTGTATAAATTTTCTTTGTTCTTTTCAAAAAGTAAAAATTTGATCCTCCAGATTCTAATAGCATCTTTGAGCTTCACTTTAAGTGAAGGTCCTTTCATGATAGGAATGGAGGCAATTTATGTTCTTCTAGCAGTCCTATTGATGTGCTTAAGCTGGTTACATAAATCATGAATTTCTATTTCAAGGGTATGGTGTAATAAATGGATAGTATCCTCCTCCATACTTGGGTTTTCAGAGGAATCATCTGTGAAATATACATTCATATCCTCTTCATTTTTGAACTTCTTAAGAGAATCTTATGATCTTCACTCTGGACTGATGATGCTGACCCTGTAGTGAGCACTACAGTCAGCTTTTCAACCTCGGCTTGCTTAATATATGAGGTGACTTGCTGTTCAAGGGGTCTACTCCACGCAGATTAGGCACCAAATAACTATCGCTTAGATTATAATCATCTTCATAGAGCAAAATCTCCTCTAATACTACCCGTTATAGAATCAATTCATTGAACAAACTGTTGTGCCCATGACGAAACTCTTATTAAAACTCTCTAATGTTCTCTTTATTTTGGCCCTTATGACATAACAGAATCCAATCCAACCTTCTCCTTAGCAGCTTGGCTCTAAGGTATATGCAAAATCAAGTGTTTCATTTAAACAGGGCAGATTTCATAATTTCTACTGTATTCTGCTCAATTGCTAATCTCAGACTGGCTAGTGACAAATAGATACTCAAACCACTATAAGTGAAACAAAAAAGAAAAACTATGATTCTGTGTAAAGTTTAGTATTAAATTAAAAAGTGAAGCACTTTATAGTTCTAGCGAAAAATCAAAGTATGAAATGAATAAAATGGTAAAATAATTTGGGGGTTTGGATTTGTGCATTGAAGGCTTTCAAGACACCCTAGTGAGGCGGCAGTTGATTGCCGTTTTAGATGCTTCATCCAACTGAGTCAATTCCTTTATCTGCAAGCTCCTTCTCGCAGTGATTGCCCCTGGACATGGATGTCCAGGGGGCCCTTTCTTCTGTCCCCACTTTTTGGTTGTGGGTGGTAGCATCTTTTCATATTATTGCTTCATTACCTGATTTTGTAATATAATTCTCAACATCAGTCTGTGTTTTGTCACTCCTTTGATGTGCCTCACATCAGGGTTTGAGAGACTCTAATAATTAGTTGTTTGCTATTTTTGGTAATATTTGGACGAGAGCCTCAATTACTCCCATTATAGTAATTTGGCTGAATCATCTTATTGTCATTGGCAAGTTGCAAATTATTTCGCTCCCCACTGAAAGTATAAAGGGTGATAAATCTCTTGTTCCTTTTTGGTAATGTCATCTCCTTTATATAATATCTTTTCTTGAGCATTAAGTGTAGTTTTAATTTGCTTAATGTCATCCTGATTGTTGAGTAAAACCTTACATTGCCTGTATCCTTATATGGGATTGTCCACATCTTTTCACAACGGTTAAGTTGCCTGCAATTTCTCACGTTTGGGGTTGAACTCTGTTATTCCACCGGTGAAGGAATGTTCTGCTGATTCTTTTGTGGACTGATCTGTGACAGCAAAGTATCAGGGTGCCCCTTATCTACCATGTCTTTTGGAGGCTTTTTCAGAGCTAGTCCTCTCATTTAAGATTCCTATTGAAATTGTGGTGACGGCTTTCAGAGCCGCCCTGGACACAACTGCAGCTAGCAATCACTTAATGAGCCCTTCCTATATCCATGGAGGCAGCTTTCTCACTAGAACATTCAAATGGGGATAGACCCATTTAGAGAACTATATTTTCAGTGGCGGCTATGTCATCTTCTCAAGCATCCACCCTTCCAAAAGCAAGTTCAGTTCTTCTAAAAGCATATTCTTCTATCTCTTCAGGAACAAGGGCCCTGGAAACGTTCATCCAGGATCACAGTAGCATCTTCTTGCCCTCTATCTCCCTAGAATTAAGGAGATGATTTTTATTGACCTCTTTTTCCCTGCAGAAGAAGAGTTAATGACTATAACTCTGGATCCAGAGAACCCAAAACTAACTTTCAATCAATCTTCCCAGATAGAAGTTCTCAAAGAGAATGTTCAGGAAAACTTACACCATACCACGGATTTTTTAATCTAACCTTGACTAGTCCTTCTATTTCTCAGGACCATTTTTCTCTTATGCGTTGAACCCTGGGCCCTTCTCCCCTGAAAGAGAGAAGGAGAAGGTCATAGTTTTAAATCCTCCGGCCCCACCATGCATTTGACCAGAATGATCTCAAGGATAGTCACTTGGAAGATATATAGCATAGCCCACAGGATACTAAAGGTAGCCTCATTATTATGAGTCAAAAACGCCTTAAGCTGCTCTATCGTTTTATATGACCAATACAGAAGGTCAAGAATACTTCTTGTTTCTCATAACCTTTAGAACAGGGGCACGTGAGGCTGCAGTAAAATCGTTCTTAGACACATTAGCAGCGGGCATAATGATCTTAAAGTTGGACAATCATTATACATAAACACTGAGGTAGCCCCTCCCATACTAGGTGCATCCTCAGAACTAATAACATGTCACACTATATGGTGCCCCGTGCAGTTTTACATATGTGAGTTTGCTTTTGCGATCACTTTTTGGAGATGCATGACTTATTTGTACCTTGTAAAAATGGACGTGGGCTAGTGGCGCCGACAGAAGGTAAGTATTAACTGGAACTTAACTACCTGTTGTTTGCCAATAGTAGGAACAGTGGGAATTCCCAAAGATAAAATCTCTTACCCCAAGAGCCTCCCTTAGCTCAATCTCTCTTCATGAGCCATCCCCTTCTTTCTCCCCAAAATTTTCCTGAATTTTTTTCCCCATATAAAAATGTTTTTGACCTGTATATGACAACCCAACTCTCACCCCCATTCTAAATAAGATAATATTCCATCTTACATTGCATCTTTTGAGTAAACTGCCCGTTGTATATTTACACTGTATAGGAAGACAAAGATCAGATCATGTGGTTGGAAAAAATGCTAGAAAAGGGATGGATCATCAAAAATTCCTCTACTATTGCTTTTTGTGGTCTTTGCCCAGAAAGCAGATGGGACTTTAGGGCCTTTATCAATTAAGGCCATATAAATAAAGTTAACAGTTCCTGACCCATACCCCCTCTACAAGAGAAATCTATCACCAAGCCATTGAAAAGTCCTGGGGTTTCTCAAAGTTCAACCTGATTAATGCCTTTAATCAGGTGAGGGTTAGAGCTAGCAGTAATGGCTTACAGCCAAACATACTAGGCGGTGTATATTTCAGTTTAAAGATGTCTTTGCGCTAAAGAACGCACTGGTAACTTATAACGCCTTACTGATGATACCCTCAGTGACCTTCAGTTTAAGTGCTGTTGACTATATCAACAAAATACCTATCCACAACTAACCCAAGAACAGAATTTTAAATAATTGAAGGTGTGATGGTAGCCCTACATAAGAAAGGGCACTTTGTGAAGCATTCCAAGTAGATTCTTTTTTTAAAAAGTAACCTTCTTGAGGAACCTATTTTTAAAAGTGGCTACTCAGTCTCCCCATGAAAATTGGAGTTCATCCAATCTTAGCCAACCCCCACCTCTCAAAAACAGCTCTGGTGTTTCATTGGTACAGTAATTTTATTGAAGAAGTTCTCCCAGCCCTTGCTCATTTGGTCACGCCCCTTCCATTCATTAAGTGAAAAACGCTTCCTTTAAATGGTCTGACGAATGCTAATATGATTTTTGAAGTGATTAAAGAGGTTTTCCTGTCATCATCAGTTCTTCATCATGCTGACATATCCAAGCCCTTCATTATGGCTTGTGATGACTCTGCAATTACTGTGGGATTTGTGTTACTACAAGATTACGAAGGGACAGAGAAACCTATGGCTTACTTGTCTTGGAAATTTACCTCCACCAAACAGGTGTGATCTATTTATAATAAGAGCTGGCATCAATAGCTTAGTATATCACTCACTGAAGTTTCTCCTCCATAGGGCCCAATATGAGATTAATTTGGGCAACATTTTAAATCATTTTTTATTCTTGAAAGCCTGAAAATCTGGTCCATTGCTAAACACATATCTACTAGGATCTCTGTAGTTTTCACTTTAAGTATGAGTTTATAAAGGACCAGATAATTTTTCTGCCCAACATGTTGAGCCACAGCCCTGAAATGGCTCCAAGTCCAGAGATTGACCTATCTGAGCTCACCAAAGTTGTGCCACCTCTTAAAAGTCTTGCCTTAGCTCCAGTCACAGTATCTTATGTTTATCTGGCCTCAAAGGCACCTGTAGGAATCCATCCTGTTAGTGCTCGCTGGTGCTTATGCCGCTGGATCCCACAAAGCTTTAATAAAAATCTATAAATAATCATTACTAAAAAACTTGGGTTTTAAGTGTTTTTATTAGTAGTGAGGGGTAAGATAAGAAAGTATAATCCCCTTGATATCCTCTCAATCCATATTAAAACTGTTTCAAGGGTTGGGGAATTCAAGGATAGTTTTGGAATAGCTTTTATGCATTCTGAATTAGGGAATATGGGGTGTCCTCCAATCAGATTGTGGGAAATTTGAGTTACTTCTTTGGCAAAATGATAGTTGGGATGGGGTTTTGGGGCAGTATAAACCCATGCAGTAATGTTTTGATATACTTCAACCAATCATCTCTAGATAAAATAATTTTACCTTGGAGACCTCCACCATGCCTATAAAAGGGGGAAGTCTCCGTGTAGGTGTTGGAATGGACCTGGGCATAGCTGGGGAGTGCTTTCCGATGGTCTCCCTGAGATCCATCACATGGTCAGAGTAATCTAACTGCTCAATTTTTGGTTTATTGCCCGTACTAAATTCAAAATGGTGTTCTCCCAATTTGCAGGGTTCCACCAAAAATTGACCAGAGTCTTTTGGTCAATTCTATTATTTTTATCATTAAGATTGCTTCCCAATTCATTGTAGACTTGTAAATGGCTGACATTTCCCCGTTTCAGCTGATTATGACCCAAGGCATTCCCCCTCTGCACCTGAGAGGGCAAATGACCAACATCACCCCTAAGAATGCTGGGTGGAGAATAAAGCTGAAGGAAGCAGTCATGTACACGATTGATGGTGATCCCTGTAGCTAACAATTTTATGGACTACTCATTACCTCTTTTATAGATGATGGTGGAAGGACCCTCCCAAATGGATCCAAGCTTACTGCTTCTAGGAGTGATGCAGTTATGGTAGTATAATACCATATCAGATACTTGGAATGTATGCAGGGGGGTTCGTAGCTCATCAGAAGCCTGCCCTTCTTTAGTCACTGTTTTTGACAAATTGGTCATAGCATCAGCTTGAATTTAAATGATGTGCTGAGCCAATCTTCTCATGACCTTCTCAAGTCCCTCGACTCTAGAGAATACATCTTTGACTAAGAGGCCAGGTATTACTAGTTCCCGCCCATACAAGACATGGAAAGGGGACATTTTCAAAATCTAATGGTATCTTATTTGGTAGGCCATAAGAGTACGGGGTTAAGAATTGATCCCAGTGTAGTATTCAGAAGAGGACATTTTCCATAGGATGGATACCAGAGTACCATTTGTTCTCTCCACAGTTCCATTGGTAGAGGAATTGTAAAGAGCCAAAAAAAGTTGTTGGGCCCCCATGAATGTGGCCAGGATTTTGACTACTCTGGAGGTGAAGTTCTTACCATTTTTGCAGAGTAATACATGAGGGAAGCCATGTCGAGAGAAAAGTTTTTTGATGTATTAAGGTAGCTGAATCTTTTGCTGTTTGAGCAGGAAGATCCACGGCTTCCACTACTTAGTAAAATGATTAATAGCTGCTAGAATAAACTTGTTCCCACTAGTAGTCTGAGGAAGGGGACCTACTACATCCAACTAATGGTGTGGAACAGTTGTTGAGGAGTAGTGGGTTGATATTGATATCTAGCCTTGAAACTGGATTGCTTCTTACATGTAAGGCAAGTTTCCAAGACTTCAACGATAGATTCCATCATTCCATCCCAATAATACCGATCATTAATCCACTCACATGTTTTCTTTGCCACTCCATGACCTAGGGTGGAGTGAGCTTCTAGGATAGCAGGTATGAATTCTGAGGTTAAAGATAATGCGGCCATTATGCCCAACTGTTTGTACAGCTTCCCATTCTCCAATTGTGTGTTATGAGAGTGCTGAGCTAACGTCTTCTGGACGGGCTCATCCTCATTCTCCCATTAGTTGGGGGTCATTAAGAGGTCATGTAACCTCTCCGCCTCACTATTAGACAATTGAAGGATTGGCAGCTAATTCAACCCATCAACATTCATATGATGGGTCCCAGATCGGTGTTCAATCTTAATGTCATAAGGCAGGAGCTTTAGAGCCCAGCAAGCTAACTGGCTTCTAGGGTCTTTCATGTTCTGTAACAATTTTAGAAATTCATGGTCAGTAACCACAGTGAAGGTGGTTCCATATAGGAAATGGCGGTAGTGCTTTACAGCTAACAGAACAGCAGGCACTCCTTATTCGTTACACTGTGGTTACGTTACGCCTTGGACAGCATCTTACTAAAATAGGATACAGGATGATCTACATTGTTTTCATTCAATTGGGATAAGATGGCCCCAACGGCATAATCTGAGGCGTCAGTAGACAAGATGAAAGGTTTATTATAATTTAGGTGCCATAGTATAGGGCGTTGTTGCAGAAGTTGTTTTAACGTCTCAAAAGCGGCCTTCTGTTCCGCACCCCACTGGAAAGGAGTGTTCTTGGTCAATAGTCAGACAAAAGTCTCGCTAAGCTGGGAAAACTTAGGGATGAACTGATGGTAATATCCCATCATCTCTAGGAATACCTGAACATTCCTTAAATTTTTAGGGGAGAGGCATTTTTGTGATTGCTTCAACCTTAACTTGGATTGGTTGAATTTCTTTTTGAGAAATGTAATGACAAAGAAAATATTTTTTTATAAAAAGGTACACTTAAAGGGCTTTAACTTGATGTTTGAATTAACTAGCCTTTGAAACACCTCCTTCAGGTGATCAAGATGTTCGTTTAAAGTTTTTGAGAATACTGTAATGATATCAAGGTAGACAATGACAGCTTAACTTCTGTCCTTCATAATATGATCCATCACACGCTGGAAGGATGCAGGTGCGTTGCACAACCCTTGAGGTAATCGTGTGGGTTGGAAGAGACCTTAACTATAAAAAAGGGCGCATTTCTCCTGATCCTGAGGAGAAAGGTCCATTTGCCAATTGCTGCTAGATAAATCCATGGTAGAAAAGAAGTTAGAGCTCGAGAGTTGGGCCAGGGCATGGTCAATATGAGGGAGAGGATAGCTATCCTTTTTCATGAGGTTATTTAACTTGCAATAATCCATTACTATCTGATTACCACCGTTTTTATTTTTTATTAGAAAGAGAGGTGAAGACCAGGGGTTTGTGAAGGTACTAGCAACCCCACGTCAAGTAGCTGCTGAAGCTACGTCCTCATTTTCTGTTCTTCTACCTTTGATTTTCGGTAAGCTTTGACCTAATAGGATGGGCATCACCCACATCGATGGAGTGGCACCAGTCCATCATGTGATTATAATCATTATTAGATTTAGAGAATATATCGTTATAATCGTCAAGGAGAGTGTAAACCTTTTCCAGCTCATCTGGGGTCAGCTCGTCTGAGATATGGACGTTGGGTAAAGTTCATATCAGGTTATCCGTTGACAGGCCCATATCCTAAATAGAGCCAATGGAGTGAATTTGTTTAATGTCCTCCACAGGGACTAACAAGCCTCTGCCAATCTCCTGGTGTTTTTTATACAACAATGTCCTTTGAGGGGATGTTCCTCAATAGCAAAGTAATGGGCCTCTGGTAAGCTGGGTCAAGGATTCCAGGCAATACCCGAGGCTCCAAGGGGCTAACGCCCTCAATACTTATAAGCTGCAACAAACAGTAGTGTGGAATTTGAAGCGTGATTTTTGTGTTGATGACTCGTTGTTCACCAGGCTTAATCAAAACCTCAACTGTAGCATATAAAGGGATACCTTCCCTAGCATCCACTGAGTTGGCAATTTCTTTATGTTGCTCCCAGAAGTGGAGTAAGGCAAGGTAATAGCTGCGAAGAGATATTTGACCAGGCAAGAATATTCATGCTTTCTGGGTTCTTTATTTGTTAAGACTAATGTGACTTCATAGTTGGGTAACGAGAGGAATCCTTGATTCATGTTGATTATTCCCTCATACTCAATCATAAATTTAGTGCTGATGAGCATATCATATGCATTATTATCCAAAGCCACAGCAGGGGCTGATAAGATAAGATTCCCAATGCTAATAGGAAGGGAAGAGTATGCCCTGATAGCACGGGTCTTATTGGGTCAGCGATACCAAATTCTTTCATCTACTCGAAGCAAGATTCTAGCTTTATCTTCTTGATAAGCTTATTGGAGATCACGTTAACTGGGGAGCCAGTGTCCAGGATGGCCAGTATTCGGACCTTTTGAATGACCACTTCAACCTTAGTGAGCGTTCCTCCAAAGTTAGGTGACAAAGCCAAGACCTCCTTGAGCTGGAAGGTGGATGTTAGTTTTTTAGAAATCTCAGGGAATTTATCCATGATAGACTTTAAGGGATGAACCCGTTTTTAGAGGGCGAATTAAGTCAGCTAAAAACTGGCCACCATTGCTGGCAGTGTCAATAACTTTTGGACACCCTATAATTTGGCTGAGGTACGTTTCCTCAGGTATGGTGGTCTCATCTACTTCTCCAGCATTCAAATGATCAGTCACTTCTACTTCCGCGGGGGCTCCCTATGTATAGTAACCAACATCATCATAACCCCCTCAAATTCTGTCCAGGGGTATTCTCAACAACTAGCAAGGCCACGATGGAGGTAGAAGAGATGGTCACAGGAGATTGAATAGCCTTAGGGCACGCATTTACCAGCTTAGCTGGAGGTCAGGCACAGCAACTTTGAGCATGTAAGGGCGTATGGTTGTTACTACCTTACAGGGCTTTGATTCATAATATGGAATAATAACCTTTTAAAGTCGCACTGAGTGAGTAGGTTTCACAGGGAGGATAGGCACAGAATGGTTTACTACTAACTGTTCAACTGGCGGTAGCTCCTCAATAGTGAGAGCTGAAGGATTCACCTCAGCTTCCTTGGATGTTGCACATGAATAAAGAACGACAGCATCTACTAACGCCTCCTTTATATCCAGGATAGTTTTGAATGGCATTTCACTGAGACAATATGTCTGGCTAGAGAGGGCTGAGAAGCTAACCCAGTTAACAGGGGTGCGATAGCATCCTCAGGGTGAGCATGTTAGAGGTTGTTAACTTTTTTGCAGCGATGCAAAATCGTTCAGCAAAGGCAATAATCGGTTAACCACATACATACTAAGGCGCATAAAGGCCTGGTTTTCCTTGAGTAGACTCTACTTTGATCTGAATTCAGCCAAAAGAGCCTCCTTCAACTCTGCAAAGTGAGAAAAGGGTTCAGGTTAGGAACTATTATCTCTTGCGCTAGGCGACTTAAACAGGGAAGGATGTACTGAACTTTTTAGTAATAGTTGTGTCATACATGGAAGCTTTATAAACATACAGAAAAGTATTGATGTTTCCTTCGCCAGGGTGACTTTTTCCGTAAGGGAAGATTGTAAGGGCGCTTCTCAAGCTTCTTAAGGCGGGATAAAACACTGGCCAGTTGCGTTTCAGGAGCAACTAATTTTTGTGTATAGGTGTCCCCTGTAGTGAGCATCATTTTGTAGGAATCCAGCCTGTTAGTGCTCGCTGGTGCTTATGCCGCTGGATCCCACAAAGATTTAGCAAAAAATTTATAATTAATTACTACTAAAAACTTGGGTTTTAATTATTTTTAGTAGTGAGGGGTAAGATAAGAAAAAACGATCCCCTCAATATCACCCAATCCATATTTAAACTGTTTCAAGGGTTGGGGGAATTCAAGGATAGTTTTGTAATAGCTTTGATACATTCTGAATTAGGGAATATGGGGTGTCCTCCAATCAGATTGTGGGAAATTTGAGTTACTTCTTTGGCAAAATGATAGTTGGGATGGGGTTTTTGGGCATTATATACCCATGCAGTAATGTTCTGATATACTTTAACCAATCATCTCTAAATAAAATAATTTCACCTTGGGGACCTCCACCACGCCTATAAAAGGGGGCAGTCTCCATGTAGGTGTTGGAATGGACCTGGGCATAGCTGGGGGAGTGCTTTCCGATGGTCTCCTTGAGATCCATCACATGGTCAGAGTAATCTGACTGCTCAATTTTTGGTTTATTGCCCATACTAAATTCAAAAAGGTGTTCTCCCAATTTTTAGGGTTCCACCAAAAATTGACCAGAGTTCTTTGGTCAATTCTTTTATTTTTTATCACTAAAATTTGCTTCCCAATTCATTGCAAACTTGTAAATGACTGACATTTTCCCGTTTTGGATGATTACAACCCAAGACATTCTTCCTCTGCAGCTGAGAGGGCAGATGTCTGCCATCACCCATGCTTTCACGAGTCTTGGCAGCCAAATTATGTTACCCTGAAGAAGTAGAGTTGGTGTAATACCTGTAGACTAGAAACTGCAAACATACTCTTTATGCAATAACAAATGGTGGTCTTATTTTCATCTAGGATCTGGGTTCCACCTGTCTTGTGCAAGCAGGTCATTGAAGATTACCACGTCCCACCTGCAGTAGGATATCCAGGATCTTTCTTAAAAGTGTGATGAACTCATCAAAAGGATTTATAATTGGCCTGAGTCCTACAATGTTATTTTAGTTTAGGGAGCAAGCTGCATCACCTGTGCTTGCTCTTAGTCTGACTGATTATGGAAGGAGGGACTCCTCCACCCGCTGCAACAAGCAGAAGGACTTTGGATGTCAGTCTCAGTGGATTTCATTGTGGAACTTTCCCCTTTAAAGCAGTATGATGCTGTGATGTTGGTCTTGGATTGGCTCACCAATTTTTGATGTCTATCCAATGCCACATGAGCCTAACGGTGGTAGAGACAGCAACCCTATTCATTGCCCACATGTTCACCATGTTTGGCCTTGTAAAAGAAATTGTAAGAAATTGCGGCCCTCAATTTATGGCTAGGTAATTGGAAGCATTATTAAGACACCTCTACATCAAGCCCTATCATTTGACAGCATATTACAAACGTTTTTATGGCAAACAGAGAGGGCCAATCTAGTCCTAAGTTATTACCTATGGTGTTACTCATCAGCCTCCCAGGGTATCCGGCCACGGACCTTCCTCTGGTGCAATCTGCCTATAACAACGCGCTGCACTCCTCCACCAAGTTCTCTCCATTTGAGATCACACTGGGGTTTAACCCTTAATTTCAAATTGGCCTGCATAAGACCTCAATGGTTCCTGCAAAGGAAGATTTTATTGACCACATCCAGGATATCCAAAATATTTTCTGGGAACACTTTTAGGATCCAGTGAAGATTACAAGATGTTTTTCAACCATAATTATCTTCCCAGACATGAAATTTCAGTTGGCTCTCTTGGCATGAAGAATACATACAACTTAAACATGAAGGTTCCCTCCAGGAAATTAGCAATCATATGCTTAGGACCCTAAAGTATATAAAGACTTAGTTAATGAGGAATAGCACATAAAAATTTCAGCACACTGAAAGCATCATAACTGTTCAACATCTCCCAATTATCCCTTTAAAGGGGGACGACCCACCACCCCAGAGACCACCATTGTTGGTGACTTTCAAGAGGCAGAAGTTGAGGCAATATTGGCCATGAGGAAAACTTGTAGATCCATACAGTACCTGATGCATGGAAGTTTACCCTTCCTATAATGATAGATGGATAAGAGTAAAGGACTGCACAAACTGTAAGGAGTTAGTGGACAAGTTACATGAGACGCATCCTTAGGCTCCCTATTCTCCCAATAAAATTTATCCAACCTTACCATCAAGCTCTCCGTAAGACACAAAAAGTATTCCGTGGACCATATACCAGGAGGAGGAATCCTTCATGCTCTAAAAAGAGAGAATAACGTAAGTCTAGAGACCCAGACTCTCTGCATAGACCAGGAGAAAGTCCCACACAGGTGCAAGAGAGGGTCTAAGGTACCAATAGACCTCTTGACATAGATAATCAACCTTGCTCATGTTGTTGATTTGCAATGGGTCACTGCTGTCCCCTTAAAGATCCTCCCACTGTACCCTCTTCTCAACTTCTATAATGAAAATAATTGAGGGGCCTTTAGGGAAATAAATTATATAAGAGGTCACTAGAAAAGGGCCCCAAGTCTCTTCATATCCTTATTACAATAACCCTAAACCCTCTGAAAGTGACAATATATGTCCCAAAACTTGTAAAAACCTTTCAAGGCATAAAAATTGGATCAGATCACTCATTATAACTTACCATTGAGATTTGCTTTATGGGTTAAATGTTTGAACCTGTGAGTTATATCCCGTTAATTGATCAGTAAGATAAAATCTTTATGAAGCACTTATACAACTCAATCGATCTGGGCAATTCTGATTAGATTTGAGTCTATCAACATAACTTCACTATCAACCTGAAGAATCCATGATCAAAACTTATAAATATGTTTAAAACTATCAAGAAAACCCTCCAATATGTTATTCTCTTTCCAGATCAACTTATGGAGATCTGGCGAATAGTGGTCCCAGTACAGTTAGCTTTAAGCCACCCTTTGATCCCTTCCCTTACTTCCTCTTTAAAGACAACAGCCCCTCCAAGGGTATGTTGTCAGTTCATCTTCATATTTAAGCCTTTTTATAAATAAAGTCCTATATTAACAATTGCCCTCCGCAGACTCCACCAGAATTCCAGTTTTCTAACTTTTTTCAACAATCTGGTAAAAATGCAGCCATACACGTTTTGGATCCAATGATTAATAGTGTGAACTCCAATCCATTGATCCAGAGGCTTGAAGTGTTCTGGTGAGATCTGTTGATAAAATTATTTTCCTAGATTGTTCTTAAATCTGCACTTAAGAAGGCCATCCCCTAAACTTCAGATATTGCCCACCAAATTACCCCTGCCTTGGTGAAATTTTATCCAACAATGGGCTATTTAAAGTGTCATTTTAGAATGCCGTTTAGAAATGAAGAATACCTGTCCACACATTCCAAAAAGAGTTTCAAGGCTCCAGATCATCTAAAGCACCCATCTTTGGGGCCATCTACCACTATTTATATTTGTGAACCAATATGTCACACTGATACATTCACAAGCCTGCATAGCAGTTCAATCCAACTAACAATTATATAATTATTACAAACCCACCCAGCTTATAAACCTAATTGTTGGTTTTTTGCAGATTTGTTGGTTTAAATCATGAGTTAGTACCCCAGAGTATGCTTGTTAATTATCAGCGCCTTATGGCAAATAAGAGTAACTTGAGACAGTTACCAAAGGATATAAAATGCCAGACCAGGTTTAGTGGTTGTTCTCCATGTCTCACAACTCAATTGAGGGTTGGCCAGAAAGACCAGCGGTTGCCACCATTAAAGACATTTGGTTTACTATTGGGGCCTTGGTACGTTTATAGACTCTTACTTTCCACAATGGAATTTCAGGATATCCCTCTTGCAAGTTATGGACTGCTGTGCCACTGATATTCGGGGCCTAACACTGGGTGATGACACACCCAAACTGGAAGCTCAGTTTTACTCTAGTTACCAGAATTCATGATAATCTCAGTCCAACTCAGGATTATGCGTTTAAAGCTTTGCTTATCCCTAATGACTTTGAGCTGATGTTGCGGTATTTGGCCCGTTACATTATTCTGAGATCTTGCTTTTTGCTGCCCTGCCAATATGCCAAGTCTAAAATCACATGCCACTAGGGTTCTGCCACACTCCCACCTCCCATCCTATCCTCAGTTGGGACAAACACCCCATATTACCATCCCCTTCAAGTACCTAGAAATTTATGCCCTTCCTTCTATGCCTCCCATTTGTCTGCCATGTCATAGCTTGTCATCATGAAGAAGCATCCCCAACTTTGTGTTTTATTTTTGCCACTCCATGGGTTCCAAGGCCTAAGTGGCTAAGAGTGGCCTCATGCACCACACCACCGTGTTAGCTGTTCCCCATCCTCTCAACTCATCTGCTTCTGCTAACACCTCCATATCTTAAAGGGTGATGTAATGATCCAGATTTTCCAAATCAAGGTATTTGCATTTTAAAATGCGACTTGACCTCAAGTACCTACCTCTCCAGAACTTGGGTAAATTCATGTTGGCTCATAATGTTAGACCTTTAGGTTATGTCCATTGTTTATCAGAACAATAGGTTTGATTTGATGGTGAAGCGGTAAATTCTGCTAACCTTAAGCTCATTTTCCCCTCATGCACTTTGACTTTGTTGGCCTGGCATAAAATTCTCCCTTTAATTCTAAGAGAACTCCAATTTAGAATTCTATCAGTTTTTTAGTCGCGTTTCATGGCCATTTTTTGAATTTAGAAATAAACTCATTCCAACACAGTATTTTGCTTTTTTGGCTTTGCCAATCCTTAACGGATTTGGGCTAATGTAGCAGCCTTCAGTACACTACAGTTAATGGCGCCAGCAGATTTGTAGCCATGTTTTCTGAAGAGTCTTACACCAAGAGAGATATAATTGGAGTATTAGTCAATGACATGGTTCTTGCGCCATAGTTCAAACTTAAGATGGGGAGCATGTAAACCTATTTGTTCAGCAGATGTTTGTTGGATCTAGTACTTTTAGAGGGGATCAATAAAGAGATTTGAACTTTGTTTTTATAGTCAAACTAATGTTGGGATGTTACTTATTCATTACTTAGAAAATGTTATATCTTGTTCTTTTTTGCTGTTCACTGGTTTGTTCTGTTCAACATGTCTTCCATTAAACATCCTTATTGTATTGATTGTTTTAGTCGTTATTATCTTGTTTATTGGGGCAAAAAGTAAACTAAATGAAAAAGGAGGTAGTGCAAATTTTTTAGTGCCCCAGGGCTAATTCTTACATCTATTGCATACCTACACTAGTGGCAGCAAGAATAGAGAATATCAGGGAAATGGCCATGACAGATAACTTGGTAAAAGAGTGTGACCCCTCTATTGCCCTTAGTGGATGAATTTCAGGAGGTAAAATATTGGGGATTTTATGCATACAAACAAAGGTTTTTGAAATTAGGGTTTATTAGAAACCTTGGAAAATAATCCAACAACCTGAAATGTTCAGTCTATTGTTCTATAATTAAGGAATGGCAAAAAGGGCTTAGTAAGAGTTGAGCACTTTAGAATGGGAGTTCACGATTCTCAGATATTTCACTTTGGGTCTTTAATTGTCAATTTTGGGTTTCAATTAATCAAGTTTACCTTGACAGCCTTGGAATTCATTGTTATGCTTAATTTCTATTATGTTCCCAGACCATTTGAACAATTTTGTGTTCAATTTAGTAAGTAAAAGATTTTCACCTGAGGGTTCCCTGGCTCAATTTCCCAACTGAGGAATCTACTAGTGGACCCTCTGTTTGTGAGAGGAAATTCCACATGTTGTGCTAGTTTTGTAGATATTTTTTGAACTTAGCGATAAGATGCTTAATTTTTAGCATATAATGCTCTTCTGAATAAGTAATAATAAATTGTTGAACTTGAGGGTTGGTTGTGGGGGTGGATTAAACAAGGGGAAAGCCATAACGTATCTTTTATCCAAGGAGTGCCTCAGTCATTAACCTTATCACGAGGAAGAGCCCTAGGGTTAGCGATACTCATAGTCTTAAAAGGATGCAAGATCCTGTCCAGCTTGATAGTTGTGACAGAAAACCTTACACTGACATTATAAAATACTATTGGAAAAGCAATGTAATGAATGTTAGTAGTTGTTTATACTAAATTAATGTCCTAAAATATATAGGGAATAATCTTAATATTTTATTTTTATTTATTTGAGGATGGCCAACCAGGGACTGAAACATCTGATATGTGGGGAAAGGAAAGTAAAGAGGGGGAGCACACTAAGCATTGGGACCAGAGAGATAAGACAAGACATGGTCACTTGAGTGTGGCTAGTAGCCACGGGTTGTGGGTGACTATGACCTTGAGAGACTTGACAGCTCAAGGGCTAATAGGGTGTACCGCCTATAGAGATTGTGAGGTTTTCAGTGTCACATCAAAGGAACCAGAAAGGTATCCAGTTACCCATATGTTTCTTCCATTTGTGTTTTAGTGATCCAAATATCCAGGCTTGGAAGTGGTCGACCAAATGGCTGTGAAACCTGACGATAGCTTAGTCAATGTTGTTGAAGATCCTGTTGAAAGCATCGAGGGCGATTGTGTGAATGGACCATATTGTAATACTCACAATTAAAGCCCTTAGCGTCTGGGGGATAGATGAGATTGTGTTGAGTGCTAGGATATCGCGGGATAGTCAGAATTCAGCTGATGGTGATTGCTGGAATAAGTACATCATATTGGCCCAGATAAGCTTGGATGGCGGGCACTCTTCAAAGCGATGAGCCATCATGTTGGGTCTGCCACAGATGGCGCATGATTTGAACATTGAGAAAGTGCGGTCAGCTGTTCTAAACGTATGACGCATGTAACACCACACTGTGGAGCTCACTTGTGGTGATAAGAGGGGGCAAGTGATGAGGTCCCACACCTTCCTTTGGGTGCGCAAGTCATATGGGATGTCTTTGTAATCTAGATAGTCAATATGGGATAGAGGGAAGGGTGGTAGTGGGGCAAGTGCGCTGGTCACCATTTGTCCTCTGTGGAGTCGCATATAATCTATTGGCGGGTTAGTGTCTTCAGATTTTTGTGCATAGGAGAAACTACAATCCCTTTGTCTTAGAGTGTACAGGACGCGTTTGAAGTAGCAGTTGGTGCTGTGTGGTCCTGTAGCTGTTGGATGTGTTGTTAGGTAATTCATCAGTGTTATAGGGTTGGATGGGCACCTCAGATGTAGTGCCCTTGCAAAGTTGGTTTGGGCTGCCTTGGCCCAGTGGGGGGAAAGCAGGTTGGGCGAGGTTGTCATAGCTATCCATGAGCCAAAGATTTGCATTGCTCGTTCCATGAAGTTGAGCAGCCCCATCACGCCTTTCTTCCATGGGCCATACATGGTCTCCATCCTGACTGGTGCGCGGTATCCAGACCACAGCCAGTTCTGCAGGAGCTTGTAGACTGCGTTGGTAAAGTTGGTGGAGAAAGGAACTGCGTGAGCAGCAAACCATAACTTTGACAAGAGCAGAGAGTTGGCTAACACAACCCTTCCAGCTAGACTAGCTTTACTCCTCCGCATACTTGTCATTATTTTTGTGATGTTGTCCAATATTTTGGTTTCAATGGTGTCAAGTGCATATCCACCAGCCTCAAGCCATATTCCCAGGTGACGGACTGGGATGGTGGTGGAGCGGGGTGCAAAGGGTAAGTTCAGTGGTTTTATTGGCGTAGGTCTTTGTCTTGTGGTAAGGTGTGCAGTGGGTTGGTTTGGTCAGTTGTGGGAGGGGGGTCCAATTTGAGCTGAATTTGCCCATCACAATTACCTCTGTTTTCTGTTTGTTCAGCTTGGCATTACTCACTGACTCATATTGGTGAATAATGCGCTCAATTTCTCTGCCATCCCTATTGCCTGAGACGCCGAATATGCAGTCATCAGCAAAGGCGAGCATTTTGGTTGGTAGTTGTCCCTCCAACCTGATTCCAGAGAGCTTGGAGTTTACTATGCGGAGGAGAGGGTCAAGGCTGAAATTGTATAGTAGGGGGCTAAGCGGGTCACCTTGTTTGAGGCCCCTTTGTGGGGTGATGGTGTCATTTAGGAAACCTGGGCCTCTGATTGCAAACCTGGCCAAGCGTGTTAGGAGGAGCGCCCAGTTTATATAGCGGGATGTTAGGTTGAAGGCCTTTAGACATTGTTCCAAGTAATCCCAGTGCACTCGGTCATATGCTTTCTTTTGGTCTAGGAAAGAAAGGGCGCTGTGGGGTTAGCTTGGCAGATGTTGGCTATGGTGTGAATGTTATCTCAAATTGAGTGATTGGGGATAAAGCCAAACTGATGGGGGGAGAGGGCTGTCTGTGCAATGTATCCCAGACACTTAGCTAAGCTTTTCGTTAGTATTTTATTATTGGTATTGATAAGAGCAATTGGACGCCAATTGTTTAGGTCTGCCTGGCCTCCTTTTTTAAGAGTGTGACAACATATGCATTTTGGCCGCCAGGTAGAAGGGCTGTGTCCTCCAGGCACTTGTTCATAGTTGCTAGTAGTACTTGTGCGATGTAATCAAAATACTTTTTGTAAAATTCATATGGGATGCCATCAGGCCCAGGGCACTTGTGGCGTGGAGTTGATTTTATTACCTCCCATAGTTCCTCTTTAGTAATGGGTTTTGCAGGGTATGGTTTATCAGATATTTTGCCAATATTAGCAGATGACGAAAATTTTATTTCAATAGGCGCCGCGAAATCCGTCAAGTATAGGTTGGTGTAAAATTGGTGTAATTTGGCCGATATTTCAGATGGTGTGGATGCCAGTGTGTCATCTGCTCAACGGACCTGTGCGCAGGTTGCTGAGATTGAGATTGGTTTAAAGTGGCGGAAGAATTGGGCTGTGTGGGTTTCAACGGATAGAATATATTTTGATTTGTGCCATACTTCAATATAGTGCTGGTGTTTTCTAAAGAGGGCGTTGACCTGTGAAGATGTTTGGAACCACAGGCGTCCCCATTGAGGGCTGTATCCCTCTTGGGGTGTGTTGTTTTCTAAGTGTTGGAGCTGTCTGATAGCCTTATTGATTGTCATGAACGTCACAGCCAGTTTTCTGGAGTTCAAGTGACAGGCTTTCTTGGTTACTCTAGTCTTGAAAATTTCCCACTCAATGATAGGGTTCCCTGTGGGTTGTCGTTTTTTTGTCTGTGTTGTTATCACCATCTCAATTTAAAGTTTAAGTTCTTGAAGATGGATGGTGCTTGGGTGAACTTTGTGCCAGGTCGGTGGCTTTTGGTACTTTGCCATGGATGATAATTGTATTGAGACCATTCAGTGGCAGAGAGGGGGATAATTGTTGTTGTGAAATTTGATACACGGTGACAGAAGTCTACGGGGGCGAGCATCAGGTCAATCCAGGTCATTGAGATCAGTTTGTTGTTATTGTAGTGGGGCCTCATCATGTTGGCCAGCGTGGTGGCCTGTTTGGAAATGGTGTCATACAGGCCCAGCGTTGCCTTTAGTATGTGAAGTTCTGTGTGGCCATGGGGTATGGCCTTTGTTTTATGCCAGCGGTCAGTTATGGGATTAAGCCAGCAATTGAAATCTCCCACAAAAAATGTTGTCTCAGTGAAAGGGATCGAGAGGATATTAAAAAATTTTGGCATATGTGTGGATCATTTGGAGCATATATGCACGCCATGGCGAAATTTTTTCCATTCCACTCATAATCATTAGAAGCAGCCATCCCTCCAGGAGGGAGGATGTGCTTCAGATATTTACTGGAGGATTGCAGTTGGATCAAATTACCACCCCACAGTGGTACGTCCAAAAGGATTTAGCCTGTAGGAGCATGGTTGACCATGACTCCTTCTCCCCCGGTGAACAGTGGGGTTCTTGGATGGCCAAGATGTCCATGGGGATATTGCACAGGAAAGCCATTTTTGGCCCAGGACATGAGGGCTTTGGCTCCCTCGTTGTTGAGCGTCCCTATGGTAATTGTGGTAATCCACATATAAGGAATGTTGTGGCGACCCACTTGGGTCACCCTGTTCCCTAGCAGCATGGGTCATACTATGAGTTTAGGGCCAATCAGCCAGAATGGTTCTGGCATGTTGCTCAGTGGTCGTAGCATCAGTTTTGGTTGGTTTCTTCAGGCTCAGATTACTCCGTGGAGTTTGGCTCTGGCGTTGATTATGTTGTGCCCCACAAGCGTAAAATTTTCTGCTGCTTACCTGTGGGCTAGATGTTCAGAAGCTAGGTGTCAGGGCAACTGGGTTTTGTGCAGGAGTATTGTCACTTTGTGATTGGCTGGGACAATCTTCCATATCATACTCATGAACCATGTTGTTGCTGGCCATGTGTGATTGGCTAGGAGGATCCACAGTGGTGCATGGTGGTTCTGCTTCAGTGTGGTTGGAGGCGTTTGACTGGTTGTGTTTGAAAAATTTGCTTTGATTTTGTTGAATTTTATGTGGGGGATCTGAAGAGTTATTTCGCCACACTGCTGTGGCATCTGACTGAATCTGGTCCGGGGAGATCATGATGTGGGCTTGGGTTTTGGTGGAACTCATGGCCTGCTTGCGGGCAGCCTGTGCGCAATGACAATCCTTACATAGAATGGGTTTGACTAAAGTAATTTTGGCTCTTTTGCCCCAATGGAAGGCGTAAGTTGCATCCTTCATTTTACTGAAGGTTGGGCTCATTTCATCTATATTGTCCTCATAAAATTCTGGTGCTTCCACCCCACATTTGATGGGGTATGTGTGGTCTTTGTGGCCTAGAGCTGAGCAGAAGCTGCAGATGGGTGGAGTGTGTTCTGGTGTGATGTGGAAGGGGCGAGATATGCTGCCATCAGGGGGTTGATGGTTGCTGTGCATGGAATGAGGGTGATATCTTCTACCACGTCCTGGTCAGGTTTAATAATGGGGGGGGGGGGGGGGGGGGGGGGGGGGGGGGGGGGGGGGGGGGGGGGGGGGGGGGGGGGGGGGGGGGGGGGGGGGGGGGGGGGGGGGGGGGGGGGGCTATTGCCTTCCCTGTGCATAGGTGGGGCAGGAGGGGGAATTTTTCAGATTTAAATTGTTTAATTTCACCATAACTTTTGAGGCCCACGTGGAGCTCGTCCTCAAGGATATCATGGTGCATGGTGCTTGGGAGTCAGTTGAATATGATGAATAGGTCATTTGCCTCATTCCATTGTGTTTGCACCATGCAGATAATGTGGTCTTTGTTGTTAATTTTTATGGAAAATTTGGTTTTTGCTGCGTCCGCTGCTTCCTCCACAGTCATGAACCTAACATCCACCCATCCTCTATGTAAATTTTTATGATTATAGCGACAGTGTTCAGGAAATTGTGGAGAAGGCCTCTCTCCCATTTTTTCCCATGACTTGAGGGAGGTATCACTGACCATAATTCTAAGGCTGTGCTTGAGGGAGGATAAGGGTTGGGAATGTTTGATTTTTGTGAAAGCACCCATTTTTTGTAAAAATTGCAAAACTCTGGGTGTGGCGCTATGATCACCCTTTTTTTTGGGGGGGGTTGTCCCAATGTACTGCTGGGGCATTTTTCTCCGATGGGTTGGGTGGGTTTGGGGGCTTTTTCGCTGGCCACTTTTGCCCAGCTGGTGTTGGTGCATACAAATCTGCTCATTTTCCTGTTTGATTGTCAAATTCGGATAATTTGTGGCAAATTGTGTTATTAATAGTGATAGTAATGGGAAATAAAAGTGGATGAATAATCTTAATATAAGCTACATATAAGTTTAGATAGTAAGAATAAATATAATATATTGTTGGGTTTTGGAACGCCACATAATCCAGCTTTAATACTATAGCAAAGTATCTGTTTAATCCACTTTTGGTTTGCTTTATAATAAAAAATTATTGGAGATGTTGGATTTATCACTAACCAATAACTACTATATGGGTTTAATTTCCCCTATAAAATTATTTTATTTTGCCAGATTTAATTCTTAATATAACTAATGTTCCATTATGGATGATCTCTGACAATGTTTACAGGATTTTAATCGTTGTTTCAATTATCATTAATTTATTTCTTGTGTAAATTGATTGGGATTAATCACCAATTTATAAGGAGGACTTTGGCAATTGTTAAAGTGTTGAAAACGCTATTGTTGGCAGTAACTTGTGAGATTACTGAAATGATGCAATCTGCTATTTATAGGTATATGGTACCATTACCAAAGCAGGTTGCTAAATTGAAAAGTTTATAATTGTGGTTGAATGAAGGCATTGGGAGACGCTATTCTGGAATTCAATCCAGGTGGGGTTATAATCTAGTTGGCGGCAAAATTTGACTAGGCGGATGAGGTATTCATTGTTTTAGACTCCCTAGGGTTAATTTCATCAGCAATGAATGCTATTCCTATTGGGGTGCCAATGGAAAAGTTGAAAGCACACTTCCTCATTTAGACTTTTGTTCAACTAAAAACAGACTTTTTTTAGTTTAACAAATATTTAGATAGTTATACAATTTTCTATTGTGCTCTTATGATTATAGCTGTAAAGATAATCTTCTTTTATTTATATTTGCTCTCGAGTTTTCAAAATATATTTTATAAAGAGTGGGAGGAAAAAGTTTCCTTGTTGTTCATATTGTGTTCCAGTACTTTTGCTTAAGAGTTGTAGAGATAGTTTACCTTGTCCAAGTGCTTTCAAGTTACCAAGAGAAAGAGTGTAGCACCTGTCTGTTGATGAACATCTAAGAAAATTTAATACAAAAAGTTGTGAAGAACTCAACTAAATTGTCTTCATACAACAATCACTGTACCCATATTAACATTAATCAACAATAACTCAAGCACACTAAAACTTGTGCAGTAAACTCTCTAAAAAGTTTATGTATATAAAGACTTCCAGAAAAATATTGTCTTAACTATATACTAAACAACATGTATAGATATAATTTCTCATCTTGTAGCAACATCTACGGCAAATTAAACAATCTTACTAAATTTCTTATAAGATAATTAATTATATCTCATGAAAATTACATTTTATCTTTTTTTAGTACTAGATGGTATTACATTTTATCTTGATAATCAAAATTAGTGGGGTATATATCTATATATAGTCTTCAATTTTATGCAAGATATCTCTTAAGCAAAAGCTAAGGTTTTAAATTTGGCTTAGAGGTATTTCTCAATACTTGCAGTTCCATTTAAAAATGTATATTTTTAGCTTTTTATGTTAATCAGTTTTAATTTATTAAATTATATTTTTAATATATATCTATTCATATTTAATAATAGTAAAGAGAAAATTATCTTATAAACCAAAAACTATGATTTAAACTTTGGTATGTATATGCTGCTTGGGTGTAGGATTATCAAGAAGGTAAAGGATTTTAGAACTCAATTTTTACTACAACTATTTCAAAAAGATAAAATACAGGAATGAATTTGTATAAAATATATGTCATAATTAAAAATACTATAAACATGAATCAACTATGTATATGCCTCAGGCATGTTAGGTTCTCAAGTAGGTAATGGTTTCTGAATATCAAAAGCATAACTACAGGGGAGGATACCCAAGTGGTAGAATAGGGACCTCTACTGCTGCCTCTCTGAGTTTGATTCTGGTACCGGAACTTTGGGTAGGGGACAATTATGACTGTGTTGGCGTTGCGCACCAATGCCCCAAACTGAGATAGCAAATAGCAAAGGCGGTCCATGGAGTTCCTGGCCTATCATACGCCACACATGGAGGTTTTCCAGATTTTATCCTCCTTTCCCATTCATTCAATTTCCATTAATTGGTGTTGTATCATCCCAGGTCAGCCCACCTTGAATAAAATAATAATAAAATAATAAAATAATGTAAAACTATAAAAAGTATAACTACAAAATTGCAAAATACTGTATATATAACTAATAACATATCTTTTAAATCACATAATATTTAAGTTAAAAATTTGGCATAAAGGGAGTTTTATTTTATAGGAACCCACTAAGAAACTATTTTTTAAGGTAATTACTTTTTATACTTATTATCAGGTTTATTAAGATAATAGTTGTCTATTAATAAACTATACAAATTTAAAAAAATACATGATTTATTTGATGAAAGCTGACCAGGGGACAGACATTACCAGAATGAAATGAAGAAATATATTTTAAATCTGATATCTGAATAGGGTTAACTCCATCAAAGAATGTTTTAGTCCGCCTCTGGATTGGTACTCATTCAATCAATTTATACATGAGTAAGGTGTTTGTGTTATTTAACCTACTAAAGACAGTATGAACCTTTAATTGACACCCCTATCATTGTTTGAAGTGCAGGATCAAACCTGCTTCCCTCCAGTTGGTAGTTGTATGCCCTACCAAATCACCTTCCACCACCTTTTTAAAAATTATATTAAAGATATTAATTTCACCCAAATTAAGATGCCTACATACTTAAAAACTAGTATGTATATGACTCTTGGTGGAGGTTCTCAAGTAGGCAGTGTTTCTAAATTTTCTAATTTTAACCAATATATATAACTGTGAATCTATAAAAAGGCTTCATTTTGTAATATTTCCTAAACCACATAAGCTAGGAACTCTATAAATTGTAGAGACTTATAAACATAGGCACTTAATAAGAAGCCATATAATAAACTAACTGGAATAATTTATCTATGGCTGGGTGGTATGAAATTTAAAAAATAATGCTTTAAATAGTATTTTGGTGCTATTTAATTGATTCAATGGGCTTAATGGTTTTGCTAAGCAAGGGTGGTTAGCCTAGAAGGGTAAAATCTGCTACCACACTGGTGTAGGTTTAGTTTTTAACAAGGTTGAAACCTATTCTGGCTTGGAGAACCACTGTTTCTAACTTCTTTTCTTACTATAAATTATCTTAAAAAGTTTAAATGGATTTGGAGACAAAAATAAAAAGAAAGTTATAGTGGCTACCTAGTTGGATGATCTCTGTTACCACTAAAACTTCATTTTTAAAAAGGATTTTATAAGTTGGGACCATCTAGTACTAAAAAAAAAAAGGATTTTATAAGCATTTTATGGGAGTCTGGTTAGTTTGATAGGAGAAAGTTTTGGCTGAGGTTTTTGGGGTTTGGTTGATTCAATAGGTTCATTGGTTTTGGCTGAGTGGTTGGTGGTTATCTATATAGTAATTAAAGATATCAATTCAAATCAGATGATTTGAAATCACCATAGCAAAACATTGTTATTTAAATGCAAGTCTATATAAATGATATAAATTTTAGTTTTAACAGTATCTATAGAAAAGAGTGGGTAAGAATGCTAGCTTGGTTAGTATAATTTCATAATTGTTTAAATGCTTCTTAGTAAGTAAATCTAAGCCTAATATCTACTTGAAAATTATTGAGCTTGGTTTCCAAGTACCTAATCAACAAATGTTTTGATGACCCATGCTTAGATAATTTTGAGTTGTGGTCCAAAGATGAATAGTTTATGTGGTAAATGTTTATACTAATTTTTAATTTTAATAGGTAAATATAAGACTTTAATGGATCTTAAATTTTATACTTTGCAGCTATTTCTTGGCTAAATGACAAGTTGAAAAGTGCATAGTAGTTTCAAATTGTCAACTTTATTTTACGAAAGTTTGCTCATACTACACTTTGATATGAATGCCAAGCGGTTTGTTTCATGTGCACCAATTCCTTGTATGACTTTATTTGGTTTACTCTTCCAAGTATTCAGTGCACCAACCATAGCTTGCTTAACTTTAGAGACTAACTCGCTGCTAAAAGATCTACTCCGCGCAGATTGGGCACCAGAAAACATTTACTAACATAATCACAGTTCTTCACTAAGCAAAAACTCCTCAGATGCTACCTCTTAGTAATTGCTTGCTTGTTAACTTGTTCATGATCTTGGAAAACTTCTTGACGCTCTTTGACGTTGTTGACATACGTTGCCCTTTGTGACTCAATGGGAACCTTTCCATTATCCTCCTTAGCGTTATCAGCACCATGGTATCCTCAACAGAGTATCTTCTTCAAAAAGGTTAATCCCAAACTGGCTACTGTCAATAATTAAGATTGGTCAATACCATAATGGATACTGGCAATTACTAACTTGATACAACGCAAGTAAAACAAAAAGGATAAACTTAGGTTTCTGTAAAAAGGTTTTTATTATAATCAAAACATATACTTTTCTTTCTCGTTGCAATCACTATTGCAACCTATTCAATTCAAGACTGAATCTAGTTTGATAATCTCACAGAGGAGATTAGTCTGCGCCCATGTCAGGGAGCAGTTGGGCAAGCAAGGTAAGAGGAGCAGGTGGAAGGCCCGCGGCCTCCAACGTTCAAAACGCCTTGGAGAATCTGGCAGAATAGATGAAAATTTTAAAAAACTGGCGGTCACAATTTCCCCAGAGATACTCACATGGCAAGCATGATGCAACCAGTACATCAACACGCCACACTCCCAACCACTTTTGTCGGTGGAATTTGGAGTCTGCGTGTATCTGGACATCCAAAAAACGGCCTTGTGGGAAAAATTTTGTGAAGATGTACACAAAATTTTTCTGACCGCGGTGTACGTTGCACCTCACTCCATGTCACATGGTTGGTTGGACCTAGGTTTTGAGAGCAAAAAAGCAGCAGACGAGGCTGCAGCGGTGCACATAGTGGTCAACCTCCCCAAAGGGCAATGGGTCATCGAAACCAAATGCACCAGATAGACAAAATCAAACCAAATTTTTCTCACATTTGACTTTTTGCCTACTACGGTAAAACGTGACATTTTGGAACAACACCTGAAAGATGGTCTCGCCATATATGGCGAAATACAATCTTTTGAAATGCAACGCTTCATGCTGATGCCACACCTGTGCACCAGCAAAGCCATCGCAGTTCTGACCCCAACTGAGGAGATTGCGAAGGACCTAACCCAGATCCTGCACTCCGCTTTTATTGATATTGCAGGGCATATCATCTACCTATTCCAGGTGACCGTGGACAGCGCGCCCCCCATTTGCACCCACTGTGACGCATTCAGCCACAAGGCGCATGCATGCCCCATCAAGGAGGGCGTCACATTCCAAGAGCACCCCTTGGCGGCCATGGCCAACAGAGAGGCGCACTATGAACCAACCGCAAGCACCAAGGAAGCTTTCCCGTGGGGAGCACAAGGCTGCTACCTATTGGGAAAGCCTATCTCCCCACAAGAATGAAAGAAGGCTAAGCAGGCCCATAGGGCCGTGGCCAAGGAAATGGCCAAGGCCATCACCACTATCCTACACTCACAACGCCAGGAGGACATGGAAACCTTTGCAGCGGAAGCAACTTGGGAATCCATCAACCAATCAGATTGGGAAGCCCATGCTGAGTGGGCCACTCAATCTGAGGATCAAATGGGAGACTTGATCTCACCCAATCATTGCACCCAAGCTCTGATCAAAACTGACTTGGGACCTATCCCAACTGAAAAAAATTTATTTGACCTGCTCAACGGTGCACCAAACTCATCCGCACTGCAAAAAATTTGTCCGACGTTGGGAAAACAAAAAGCGAAGGCCAAAGCCAATGTGACTCTTTCTGCAAAAATCAACAAAAACTCTGATAGCGTTGCTGCTAACACCCGCGCTGCTGTGAAAGCCCGTGGGGACCTAGAAGAGGCTGGTGGTCCCAAGGGCCCACCCCCTCACACCTAAGGTGCAATGGGGGAAACCTTCACTTTAGGGATGTTGAATATTTCCAGACTCAAGGCCTCCCCATCCTGGGCTAGGAAACTGAGTTTTTTACAACACAATTTACCCGTGGATATTCTGGCCATCCAGGAGTCCCACTGTCCATGAGGTTCCAAGGAAACTTGGAAAACAATGCTCCTCCCATCCCTATCCTTTTGGTCGAAGCACTGTGGGGTGCTAATCCAGAAAAATAATTTTTTCAAATTTGTATCCTCAGAAACATTCCTAAATAGATGAGTGCTCGTCGTCACCTTCTCGTGGGCTGATGTAGCACACGCAATCGTCAACATTTATGCCCCAAACAGTGCACACAAGCATCAGAAATTTTTCTCGCCAGTCAAATCCCTCCCACTACCCCCTGATTCTTTCCTAGTCGGCGACGTGAACTGTTGGCTAACCTCACCAATGAACTGGTGGCCTCCCTCACCCCACGCCCCACAGGGTCACATTGAGCTACGCATTCTAAAGGCCACCCTTGGGTTAATGGATGCGCTGCATAACATGCCCTGCTGCTCAAAAACATGACACGTCCCCACATCCACAACAGCCAATTAAGGTCCATGACCTGCATCGACCTTATTCTAATGCTGGCGAAATTCCAACCCCAAATCTCCCACTTCAAAACAATGAAAATGGAATACCAACCACCGACTGGTCTTGATAACATACCACCTACCTGTCACAGTTACTAAGGCCCACATTGGTGCAAAATCCGCCCCCCTGAGCTCGCGTCACCAGGATTTTCCATGTGGGTGGAAGAGGCAACTTTGGCAAAAAAGTTTGTTGCACCGTTTTGCGCGGACCCCGTTTCCACATGGGCAACTTTCAAAGAGGACACCATCCGCCACTCTCGCCATCTCTCCTCCAGACGCTCATGAGCCACATCAGCGGTTATCTCGCGCGCTCTGGCAGAATTGGCACACTTGGAGTCCAACATTCCAGCTACATGATACAGCCCTGCATGGGGCCGAAAGTGGGCAGAGGCAGCCGCCCACCTCAACGCACTCAAAAGGCAACACAAACATTGGGTTTGTGTCCAATACAGGGACACACGCATCACTAAAGGCAACAAGTGCACCGCATAATTCTTTAAAAAAATTTTGCACCACACCATAGTGTGGCCTGCACACAGGTGCAAAGATCGGATAATTCTATTGCAGATACACTGGCCAAAGTGGCAATCAAAACGCAAAAATATTACTCCGAGTTGTACCAAGCTGAACCAATTCAGCTGGCTGAAGTGGCGGAATTTCTTGACTGAGCTCATATCCACACCATTTTCTGATACCCGGAAATAATGAATTTAATTACTCCAAATGAATTATGGACAGCCATTTGTGGTGCGCCAAACCAAAAATGCCCAGGCCCAGATGGCATTCCATATGAGTTCTACAAAAAATATTTCAAATATATATCCCCACTTCTGCTTGCCTCACTTAACCAAAGCTGTTGGAAACGCGCCTCCTACCAGGAGGACATGAGGCTTTTACTGTCACACTCTTTAAGAAAGGGGATAAGCTTGACTTAGCCAACTGGCGCCCCATTTCTCTAACAAACACAGACACCAAAATTTTGACAAAAATTATGGCTAACCAATTAGGGACTGTAGCATCTGCCACCATCTCCCCAGAACAATTCGGTTTCATCCCTAGAAGGTCGATTTGGGATAACGTGCACTCTGTGGCTAATGTATGTCAGTCCACAGCCTCTGGGGCACTTGTATTCTTGGACCAACAAAAGGCCTATGATAGAGTAAACTGGGAATACCTAAGGGCCTGCCTCCATCAATTCCGCCTACCCCCTCGCTTCATCAACTGGGTGATGCTACTCACAGAATCTGTAACAATGGCAGTGCGTGGCCCTGGCTTCCTAACGGAAGTAGTCCGCCCTCAAAGGGGCTTGCGATAAGGGGACCCCCCCAGCCCACTCTTATACAAATTCAGCCTTGATCCACTACTGCGAAATGTGAATGCCCAACTCACTGGGGTCCATGTGCCAGGCCAAGCCCCAGTCAAAATATTGGCGTTTGCAGATGATTGTGTGGTTGGGGTGTCTAATAATCAAGATGCACGCGCGCTTGAAGCTCTCATCCAGGAATATTCCCGGGTAAGCAACGCGGCACTGAAAGCCTCCAAATAGAAATCATCCTCCTTGGTTGGTTTCAGAACTGCTGGGCCCCAGCAATTAGTTCCCAACCCAGCCCATCTGCTTGCCCACATCCACGCCTTACTAACTCAACACACACCGCTCCACTGGTGCTCCCCTTCGTGCCACGCCCTACCATAGGACCAGTGCGCCATCTGGGCGTGTGGATGGAGGCAGGCGGATACGCGTCAGCAGTTATGGAGTGCCGAATTCTAACAACGTGACAAAGCGAATCGCCTCTCTCAGAGCCCACCCTACTTCCCTTACTGGAAGGGTTGTTTTAGCCAACTCTATGCTCCTATCCAAAGTTTGGTTTGGAACCCACGCCATCCCTTTCTCCCCAAGCTTCTTCAAATACTTGTATGCCTTGCTGCAAGGATGGCTTTGGTCAGGCCGCCCTCCACCAGTGCAGCTAGAGGTCATGTTTGGCCCTCATCATCATGGTGGCATGGGCCTGCTTGACTTCAAAGCCCATGCTGCCAAGAACCTGGGCACCTGGATTGCGGCCGTCACTGCTCCTACACTCCCATCCCAACACTGGTCCCATGCAGCCTGCTCCAACTTCTCCTGAGCCTTGGGCCTCAACAATCCATCAAACCCCCACTCCCTGATGAAATACCTCGCATCACACACATCGGCCACAGGTCCTCACGGGACAAAAACCCACTACAAACGAATACTACTCTCCATGTGGAGCGCAGAGTGGAGAATTCGTATTAATGGACATACAACCCAAAGAGGCCGCCCCTCTCCTCAGTTCACACAAGAGGTACAGGGGCTACCCATCCATGATGGCGTGATCCCCATTCGGCCCCATGTCCTATCCAGGGTGGACTACCTGGACATGATGGACATCCCTTATTCCCTTGAGACCCAGAAGACTATTTGGAAATACGCACACCACCCTCTGTTGCAGCCTCATATCTGTTCCCATGTGTGGCGCTGCCTGAGGCGGGTGTACCATACAGCTGAGCGCTCTAACGCTTTACACTCATCCTGTGTCATGTGCGGCCAGTATGGAACGCTGTTCCACCGCCTGGAGAAGTGCCCCACCTCTAAAGCGATAAGGCGCGAAGTTCAACTTCTGCTGGGCCAGAATCAAACGAATCCCTTCAGTCTGTCAAGAGATATGTTTGCTCTATCAATGGCCTTCTCCCTTCCACCCTCCCTCCGTGCTCTGGTGGTTGCAATCGCAATGTGGACCATCCACACGATTGTCTTAGATGCCATCGCAGGCTCCACCCCCATCCTCCCAGAAACTGTCCACAGATTCCAGTCTCATTTGGTGGACCACTTTCAAGTGTGGATGTTTGGATACCTCCCACCACGTCGCCAACAGCTGGTCTCCTCCTGGTTCCCAGTCTGGTTCATCAAATCAGACCCCTTCCTCCACACGTGCTCAATGGTGGCTACGGCCCCTTCACACGTTCCCTCCCCTCCCCATAAGTGGCGTTCCCACTGGCAACAAGAGATAGCATCGCTTCTCTGGGGTGCCTCCCCTGGTACTAAGTTTATCTGTCCTGAGTCATATTCGGAAGTGTCCGTCCCATGGTCAGCCTTCCCCACAATAAGTTTAAAATTTAAATTTAAAATTATAATCAAAACATGAAGTCAAAGATACTTCAGGGGGGATAATTAAAATATAAATTAATGTGATATTGTAAAATAGGAGGAAATTTAGGGTCTCAATAGAAGATTTTTCTATAATCCTCTAGTCAAATGGCGTCTAACTGCTTCTTTAGGTTTACAATCATTTATGCTAATTCCCATATGCACAAGCTCCTACTCATGGTAGTTATTCCTGAATCTGGGTGCTCAGGGGCCTCTGTGCTAGGTCTACTTCTGGGTTCTCGCCCATTATTGCTTCTGCTGAGATTGATTAATTACCAAATCAGGCAATATGCGCTTGACATCAGGTTTGAGCAAAGGTGCTCCTACAATGTGCTTTGCATTGTTGCTTAGAGTTTATTAGGCGATTGGAAGATTTCTCAATTTAGTAATGTTCACATTCGCCTTCTGATGATTTTGCCAGGGTAATTCAGTTCATTTGTTGGGGCATCATTATAAGATTAAAATTATTTTAGCCCTCCCCCAAAGGTATAAAAGGGGGGTAAATTTTATTTGAATTTTGGGTGGCGTAGTCATCCTTATTTAACAAATCTTCCAAATTGGTGAAGCAAAGATTTTACATGACGTTATGATTTGATTGAAAATTAATTATCTCATTGGTGCCTATAAAAGGCCTCTTTTGCTCCCATCTGCAATGGCCTGGTCGCCAGTATCACTGTCAGTTTGATTGTTGTTGTTCATAGTAATTCCACTGATTGAGGACTGACCAGGAGCACCACTTTTGGGCTCATTTGCAACACAGATGATGGTACCAAGACCTATAAAAAAAAGGTAAAACATTTATTATCACATTTAAAAGCTAAGGCCCTTTACCCTTGCCAGAATAGGCCAAAAATCTTTCTCTTTTTCTAGAACCTTTTTAAAACTAACTTTACCAGCACTTTTTTATGGTTTTATTATTTACCTAATTTAGTTTTTATTTATAAATTTTTTTACTTCATTTTTCCAGCATTTCTTTTTCAATAGTAGCTTTAAAGATTTAAATTTCACCCAGATTCCTGATTTTTTATCCTACCAATAAGTTAGATGACACCAAAAAGCGCACTTTTACCACTTAATGGTTGGAACCATGGGTTTTACCAATGCTGGTGCCAATGTCACTATTCATGGCTTTTTTATTACATTGTCAAGAGAGTTTCTGTAATCCTCTCATTCCCAGAGAGGTGGGGAATGCACCACCACACTACCAGGGAACAACCTCTAATGACACAAGGAATAGGAACTTATAATGGGGCATTTTATGAAAAGGGCCTAAGGTGAGGGTGTAGATCACTGTATCAGTAACAAGATAAATTAAAAATTCAATGAGTTGTATGGACACCAGGGAGGAGTCCATTACCAAGTGCTGATCAGATTCCAGAGGTTTTAGAGCCTCTATCTGTAGAAGGCTAGGGTTTCCCAGAAGGGAAAGAGATTTAGTGGATAGTTTAGATAAGATAAAATGACCTATATTAGTTTGAGACCTCCTCAATGAGGCTGCACACAGGTATGGCCAAGGAACCATTTGATAAAATGGAAACTAAAGGGGGTTTTATTCGTCCAATTTGACCAACAAAAAAGAGGGTGGTCTCAAAAAATTATCAAACATTTAGGGGAGCATCATCATCCATCAGATATGGAACTGCGCTCAAACAAACCTATAATACAAATTTCCATCAGCTGTCATACTGTAGCTCAAGTAATCCCAAACTCAAGTGATTGCCTGAAGCTGATTTTTTGCTGGAATCTTGGAATGGTTACAGCTCGCTGGTGCTTTTGCATAGGATTTCAACAATATAAGCAGATGTGAGAGTTGGACTCTCAACTGTTATTAAGGATTAGGGGTAAAGTTAACCATAAATTTAGTTTAAATATAATAATTTAAACAATAACAAGATTGTAGAAAAATGGTAATTTTATTCAGTAGAAAACTGGGGGTAAAAAGTGACTCCTATTAAAATGTCACTGTTTAGTACTTAAATAACTTGAGGGCTAATAGTGAGATACCTGCAAGCTCAGATTAGGCCCTAGAATCTCGATTTGGCTTAGATTGTAGATAAGGGTTCGACTTTTGGAAAGACATAGTAATGGGGGAGCATTTTAATGTAACCCACCAGTCAGCCATTTTGGACATATGGCTTGTTTGCTTGATTACCCAAGCTCCCAAGGGGCGGTTAATTAACAACATATTTTCACTCTCCTGCACTCCGTCAGGATTATAAAAAGGGGTGGTCTTCGCTTTTGTTTGAACTAAATTTAAGGTAAGACAAGGAGGAACCTCATGTTGACTCCAATGATTCCACCGAATGTTTGGCATAACCCTACTGCCAACAATAGGGCTATTTGACTGAGGAGTGGGGATAGCAGTATTACCCCTATTTGAAGGATTCCACTGAGAATCAACCAGGGTTTTTTGTGCAATATTAGCCTTGTTTAATACCAAAACACTCTTTTCACCATATTGAACATGAAATTGTATGACATTATCCCCTTCAAGAGTGTTAGAGGGGAAAATAAGGGCACAATAACTGGCCATGGACTCAGCTGACGGTAACTCAAAAAGCAAGGGATTTGATGTAGTAAACATCCCTTCTCTTATATGTGACTACAAAAGGTTCTTCCAAGATAGACTTAAGCTTTTCACTTCTAAGAGTGATCTGATTGTGATAATACAGTACCAAATCTGACACTTGGAAGGAAGGTAGAGGGGGTGAAGCTCATTAGCAGCTTTGTCCTCTTTAGTAACAGTTTTTGCCAAATTGGTTATAGCCTCAGATTGCATCTGGATTATTTTGTTCAGCCAAATTTTTTATAGCAAGCTCAGGAACTTCAGTTCTAGCAGAGAAAATATCTTTGGCTAATAAAGCCAGCACCCCAGGTTCTCAAACATACAACACACATAAAGGAGACATTTCAAGGATCTAACGGTATCTGATACAGTAGGCTTGAGAGCATTTGGTAAGTATAGATCCCAGTGAAGAGGGTCTTAAATGGTCATTTTCGTAGTATAGAGACCAGGGTTCCTTTGGATCTTTCTACGGTACCATTTGTAGAGAGGTTATAGGGGTCTGAGAAAAGTTGTTGTGCTCTCATGGAGGTGGCGAGGAACTCTACTACTCTGGAGGTAGAGTTTTTCCCATTGTCACAGAGCAGGACCTGGGACAACCATGGCTAGTGAAAATACACTGATGAAGTATCTCTCTTTCGCTTCAATAACTAAATAAAAGCCAAATTCAGATTTTTTTATAAAAAATAAAAAAACGACCACCCAATTGAGCCAAAACGACCAATGTTAATGCAATCAACGCCTGCTGTCTTAGCTTGGGGTGGTGGTGCACCGCTTTCTGGTGTTTTTAGCCACCACTGAAGTATGCTCAGGCTGGCTCTGCTAGCCCTTCCAATGCTACTGGGCGTTATGTCCCCCATCAGGACTTGATCCACTTCCTCGCAAGCTCCCAGGCAGTGCTCTGGAGCCCTTTGGTGCTCCAACAAAGAAATTTGTGTTTCAGCTTCCAGGTCAAAAATGGGATTCTTTTTCCATATGTGAGCGCGGCCATTATCAAGATGGCCACAGCAGTTTTCAAACCTGACAGTTTCATTGACTTCTGCCCCTTTAAGGAGTACTTCGCTCTCAGCTTCCATTCAGAAGCTGATGCAGCAGCAGCATCTTAGCTGCAAATTCTTTTAGAAATTATATTCTCACTGTTTGCACATGACTCCCAGATGAGACACTTTAGTGGTCCAGTTCGCTGGGTTGCCCTCCCATCTCTCCCCTAAACGCCTCTGCCATGAGCTCATGGAGGGTTTGGCCATTTACGGTGCAGACCTATGCTGCAGTTTGTGGTTCCCCATGGGGCGGTTCAGTTGGTTGGGCCTCACAACTTTGCAACAATCCACCCATTTCATCACAATTCTCACCTTGTGATTCCCTCCCGCACTGCAATCAGATCCACCCCTGATCACCTGTTCTGGGCGCGTGTCAAAAATGGCCATGCCATTTTCCCCTTGTGCTATGAGCTTGTATCACTCAAAGCGCAAGTGCCCTACAGTTTCCACTTCCACCGTTTCTGCCACTCAGCCCATGGGCGTTGGGCCCATGGTCATTTCGCCTTAATTTTTGAATGGGGCTCAATCCTCCCGCCACCAACCTCAGGGCAATTTAGCACTGCTCCAAAAGCAGCAGCAATTAAAAACAAAAGTTTAAAAATTTTAATGCAAATTTGACTGGATTATGGAATCCTGAGTTGATGGCTGAACCAGTTTCAGCTGAGCTGCCATGGTCGACAAAACGTGGTCAATCAGCTTCTGCCACAGCCCCAATTCCAGCGGCTGGCCCAGTGCTGGCTGAATCCAATCCATTTGAGGCTCTCAAATGGATTGATAAGGATGAACGGCCATACCATGTAAAACCAGAGTTGTTTTGGATAAGTTCTTTGTTGACCCTCCTGAATTAAATTCCCACCATTTTCAACCAAAAAATGGATTTCCAAATTACAAAAATATCAACAAAATAGCGGTTAAGGCTTCAGATTTCCATGCCAACACCCTACTTTGCCAGCAGCTCCATAGGGCGATATAGCCCCTTGTTGAGAGTATACCTATCCCCAAGTTTCCCAATGATTTTGAGAAAGATGCAAAGTATGATATTGAGGATCTTGCTTTCAGTGTGAGCCATGCTTGCATCACCGCAGAAAAAACTTTTCTTTTTAACTCCAATTATTCCAAAACCCACCAGTGCATCACATCATTCACTTATGTGACAGCTTTCATCACTTTCTCTGAGCATCAACTTGCTCAATACGTTGAGGCGATGGACACCGCCAGCCTCATTAATGAAGAAAACCCACAACTATACCTCCTTATGCCCCATTTTGCTGATGCTCCCATCCCAATGCTGTCCGCCATGGTACACCAGTTAAAGCAGGTTCCAGACAAAAGCTTCCTCAACTTCTGATATGGCTTCCTAGGCTGTTAGCTGAGGTGCCATATTAGGAATTTTTTATCTTCTAATAATCCCTTTGTTTGGCCCATTTGCAAATAAAGATGCGTAGTGGCTTCCCCTTTTGGGTTAGGCACCACTAGTGCTAAAAAATACACTGATGAAGGAAAGTGGTCATGGATTTGGCAGTTTGAGCAGTAAGGGCCACAGCTTCACCCATTTATTAAGTGATTTATGCCTACTAAGATATATTGATTTTCCCCAGTAGTCTGGGTTAGAGGACCAACCACTTCTAGGATTATCATGTGGAAGGGTTGTTGAGGAGTAGTAGGCTGGTACAGATACCAGGTCTTAAAGAGGGATTGCTTTTTACAATCAGACAGGCATCCAGTACTTTGATTATGGTCTTCATGAATCCCTCTCAGTAATATCATCCTTTCATCCACTCATAGGTTTTCCGCACTCCACTATGCCCTAGGATGGAATGTGACTTCATAATTACAGGTACTCGCTCTGAGGGTTGGAGGTATGGAAACCAGTTCGCTCCTACTTTTTCTGTGTAGCTTCTCACTATTAATCTTAGCATTGCGGGAGTGTCAAGATAGCATTTTCTGAATGTGTCATCCACATCCTCCCAAGCGTCAGGGGTCATTAGAAGGTCATGTAGCCTCTCTGCTCCACTATCATCTGAGTGAAGGACTGGCATCCAAGTCAACCCATAACATTCATGTGATGCATCCCAGCTCAGTTCTCAATGGTCGTGTCATAGTGCTGAAGCTTCAAAGCCCATCGAGACAACTGACCAATGGAATCCTTCATATTTTGTAATTACTTCAGAAAGGCGTGTTTGGTAACGACTTTAATGAGGTTCCATATAAGAAAGAGGCAGTAATATTTGATGTCAAGCAAGACGGCCAGGCACTCCTTCTCAGTGACATTATAGTCGCGTTCCGCCTTAGAGAGCATCTTACTGAAGTAAGAAACAGGATGATCAACCCCATTCTCATCCAATTGAGCCAAGGTAGCTCCAACAGCATATTTGTGGCATTGGTAAACAGCATGAAGGGTTCACCATAGTTGGGGTGTCGTAAAATTGGCCTTTTCTGCAGCAACTTCTTTAGCGTCTCAAATGCAGTCTTTTGTTCAGCTCCCTAATGAAAAGGTGCATTCTTAGTCAAGAGGCTTATGAGGGGTCCACTGAGCTGGGTGAATTTGGGGATGCATTTGATGGTAATATCCCATCATGCTAAGAACACATTTATATCGCGCAGGGCTTTAGGTGCAGGCATCTTTGATATAGCTTCAACCTTATTATGGAGAGGTTGAATCACATCTTAGAGATAGCATGGCCCAGGAAATATAATTTCTTATGAAAGAAAGTACATTGAAGGGCTTCATCTTAATGTTAGATGCCCGCAGGCGTTGAAAAGCTTCTTTCAGGTGTAAAGGGTGCTTGTTTAAAGTTCTAAGGAGATGGTAATATTACTAAAATAGATTATTACACAACTCAGCTTATGATCCTGCAAAATGTGATCCATAGCTCTCTGAAATGTGTCAGGCGCATTGCACAACCCCTGGGGTAGCTAAGTGTATTTGAAATAGCCCTCACTGCATATAAGGGCACATTTCTCCTGGTCTTGAGAAAAAAGGTCCACTTGCCAGTACCAATAGCTAAGTCCATAGCGTAAAAAATCTTTGAGCCAGAGAGTTGGGCAAGAGCATCATCAATCTGGGGGTAGGGTAACTATACTTTTTCATAAAGATTATTTGGTTCGTGGTAGTCTATCAATACCCCAATGATCTCTATTCTTCTTTTTTATAAGCAAAAGAGGAGATGACAAAGGGCTTTGAGAAGGCACTAGCAACCCCGCGTTCAGAAACTGTTTAAGCTCCGCCCTCATATGGAGCTCCTCAACTTTTGATTTTCTACAAGGTTTGAATCAGTTAGGGCGGGCATCACCAACATCAACGGGGTTTCAATCTTTCATGTGCCCATAGTCCTAACAGATTTGGAAAAGATGTCACTACAGGACTCTAGTAAAGTGTGAACTTTTTTAAAGCTCAGCGGATATAGATAATCAGAAATTTGAATGCAAGGCAAAGTGCATACCAATTGATCAGCAGGTAAGACCATATCTAACATAAACCCAATACAATAGACTTGTTGGGTGTGCTTAATTGGAATCAGAAGCCCTTTTCCAATCTCCTGATGCTTCTTTATGACCATATTCCTATATGGTGAGATTTCCCATCGGGAGATTAATGGGTCGCTGGTAGTAGGGTCTAGAATTCTCAGCAACACCCAAGGTTCTGAAGGCTTATTCCATCAATGCTTGTTAAGTGCATTAGGCAGTTGTGGGGGATTTGCAAAGTAACCTTGATGTCTATCACTTTTGTTCATCAGCCTTGACTAATGGCTTCTCTGACGCATACAATGAGATGCCCTATGAAGCGTCTACATAAACAGGCAACCTTTTTGTGTTTCTTTCAGATGTGATATAAAGTATAGAGAGGGAGGAGGGAGGGTGCTCCACTAAGCAGGAGTATTATTTCTTCTTGTTTTCATCATTGGTAAAGATTAGAGAAACTTCTTAATTGAGTAAAATAATAAATCCCTGTTTCATGTTGATAATTCCATCATACTCAATAATGAATTGAGTGGCGATGAGCATGTTATACGTGTCGTTGTCCAAAGTTAAGGCGTAGTGGACAGGATGAGCTTCTTAATTCGTATGGGTAGGGAGGAGTAGGCTCCAATAACCTGAGTGTTGTTGGGACCTGTAGTTCCAAACTCTTTAGTGTAATCTAGGTCAGACGTCAACTTAATCTTATGTATAAGCTTAGAAGAAACCACATTGACTGGTGAACCCATGTCAAGGATGACTAAAACCTGAACCCTGTTGATGACGACCTTCACCTTGATTATAGTTCCCATAAAAGTAGGGGAGGACGAAAACCTCCTTCATATTAAAGGTGGAGGCAAGCTTTTCAACGTTCTCAGGGTATTTGTCTTTGATCGATTGGAGGGTCTGCACATGCTGCGTAAATTGGAGAAACGTGGCAACGATCTAGTTTGCATCATTGGTATTATGAAAAACCTCTGAACACCTCAACACTTGCCATAAATAGGTCCTTTGAGGTATCATGGCCATATCTACTCTTTCAGGGCCCAACCTATCCAGTATCCTCACTTCCGCTTGGGCTTCTAGGAAATAATATCCGGCGTCTTCACAGCCTCCTTTAGATTCGTCATCAGAGGGGTTGTCAATACACATCAGAGAGTCATTAGGAGGGGGGCGAGAAACAGGCCTATTCTCTTCACAAGGGAGGGCCTTCTTTCGCTCAACTGCCCTTTTAGTGGTGGGAGGTAATTTCTTAGCTTCTCCAACTGTTTTTGACACATGAAAGAAGTTTTTAGTGATGCGTGGCCTGAGGGGAGGTCATGGATGTGATGGGTAGAGGATTGGAGGGACGTACAGATGGAGCTGCAGTACTAACCCGTTTAGCAGAAATGAGGGATGAGCCAAGAAGTCAACCAATTTTCAGGGGCAACGGGGGTTGCAGGTGATAAGAGAGAGCTTGACCTTGCCACCCCTGGTGCACTCTGGCCAACCTCTTGGTGCATAGCATTATCTGGTTTGGATCACCACACGGAAACAGGCTTTAGAAGGGTAACCAGCATGGAAGGGGACCAGGAGAGTCGTTAAGGAACTCCTTCTTCCATGCAACAAGAGAACTAGTCTCAGTGGTTGAGACGTGGGGGTCAACACAACTCCTAAGGTAGACTCAGCCTTAGGGAAATCAGCAGACTCTAATAAAGCTTCCTTTATATCATGGAAATTCCGCAGGGACACTTCACTGAAATGATATATCTGGCTAAAGAAAGGTAAGAGGCTAAATCAGACAGAATGGCTGCAACAGCATCATTGAGAGATAGCTTTTGGCAAGTATTAGAGGCTGGGCGTCACTGTAAAACAGGTCTACAAACGTCACAACTGATTTGCCTTCTCTTATGTTTAGACACATAAATGCCTTTTTTTACTTTATAGACTTTACATTGGGCCAAATTCTTCAACGAGCGTGGCCTTAACCTCTGCCCAGGTACTAAGGGTGTCCATACAAGGGACCATTACCTCTTGGGCTAAATGGCTTAGGTAAGGGATGATATGCTTTATTTTTTGGGGATCAGTTGTCTCCTATATAGAAGATTTGTAAAGGAAGAGAAATGAGGCAATACTAACCTCACCTGGGGTAAATTATCTCTAAAAGGGGTTTTTAGGATAACAGGAGCAGCCCCATGAGAGTCTTGGCAGGGGCGCTGTTCAAGATCTTTAAGACAAGAAAATGCTTTGGCTAGCTGTTGTTCTAAAGCAGCAAGCTGGGGTTCAGATGTATCGAGGAGGTTGGGAGGGTTAGTTAAACTAACGTCTTTATTTTTTGCAAAGTTTTTTGTGGTGTACAGGCTCCCCTGTAGTGAGCACAAATTGTTGTACTCCTGGCAGGGTTACTGCTCTCTGGTGCTTTTGAACAGGATTTAACCAATATCAGCAGACGTGAGAATTGGACTCTCAACTGTTATTAAGGATGAGAGTAAAGTTAGCCATAAATCTAATTTAATTACAATAATTTAAATAATAACAAGATTGCAGAAAAATGGTAATCTTATTAAGTAGAAAACTGGGGGTAAAAAGTGACTCCTAACCAAATATTGCCATATAGCTTTAAACTATCTGAGGGCTGATAGTGAGATACCTGCGAACTCAGATTAGGCTGTGGATATCTCAATTTGGCTTGGATTGTAGATAGGAGTTGACTTTTGGAAGGACATAGTCATGGGGAAGCATTTTAATGTATTAATGCCAGTCAACTATTTTGCATATATGGCGTGTTTGGTCGATTACCTGAGCTCCTAAGGGGCGGTTGGTTGACATATTTTCACTCCCCTGCACTCCATCAGGCCTATAAAAGGGGGTGGTCTCTGCTAAGGGTTTTCATACTAAATTGAAGATAGGACATGGAGGAACCTCAGGCTGACTCCACTAATTCCGCCGCATGTTTGGCGTAACCCTACTATCAACAATAGGGCTATTTGGCCGAGGAGTGGGGGTAGCAGTAATAACCCAATTTGAGGGATTCCATCAATAATCACCTAAAGTTTTTTGTGCAATATTAGCCTTATTTACACTAAAGCACTCTTTTCACCATAATGAACACTTAATTGTCTGACAGTCTTACCATATTTAGTAATTACTATAAATTAAATAATACTCAAGCCTTGTTCCCCAATTAAACGCAAAGTGCCATTATAATCCTCTAAGTAGCAGGTACATTTTAATGCTGCAGGTGTAACGTTCACTCAACCATCACGCGCACCCCCAGAACCAACTTCAGCATACCTTGGCTTTACCCAGCGTCGGTCCAGGGTTGCTTCAAGTCATCAGGCCTTCTAGTTTTGTCCTCTTGGCCTCATCACACTAGCCTTATATCCACAGTATGTACCTTCAATGATTCCATTTAACCGTAATAAAAATGGCTGCTTCTGATGATGTTCTTGCGCTAGAAAATATTAAAACTGATCTAAATTATTATCCTGTGCATTAAGATTTGGTTGTCAAATAATTAGGAAAACCTATCTTTATCCGTCACTGTATGGTATCATGGATAAACTGATGAAAATAAGACTGAGGTGCCATTTTTGAGGGTGTTACCACTCAAAAATAACAACCAGAATATCACTGGTATGGCTAACAACAAGAATTTACCTATCTTTCAGGAGTTAATGCACTATGGGCTAGTCATTACAGAAACTGGTAACATAGCTGATAATGGTTACTGAAACTATATTAGTAAAAAATTGGAAATTCATGGCTTTTGATTAAAAAAAGGTAAAATAATAGAGTGGACTAACAGCTGCACCTTTTAGGGATTATGCATTATAAGATTCTCTGGTGATAAGTTAGGTGTTCATAGGGACCAGCCAATCCTTAATTTGGTATGATCTAAGGATTAATACACTAACTAATATTGATTAGCTTTAGGTCTGTGTACACAAGCACAGATTTCTCCAACCCCTGTTCAGATCGCCACTATCAATTTTTTTAAAAATTCTTCATAAACTGATCACATCTTAACAGATGGACATGCCTTTTGGTAGGATGGGCTGCATGACCATAGCTGTGTTGGTAAGATAAATTCCAATACAGATTGAATATATTTGTGAGGCTTAAACTATTGGGGACAGGATCACTGCAATAGCTGATGCATCATAAAGGTTGGGATGGTTGCTAAGTTTAAGCTTGTTTTGCTCAACTCATTTTCATTTAAATAAGTTTTCATTATCAATATGAACTATCTTTTAAATTATTGTGTTATTGAGGATGACAATTTGGTTGCTGGCGCTTCTCATGGCCACTAGTATCTCCTTGCACACCTCATTAATTCTTTCCATAAACTTCTTGGTGGTAGTAAGAACCAGAAGGTGAGAAGCTTTCAGAGGATAGGCTGTGACCCACCTCTTATCCACAATATGGGCTAAATTGCCCTTTCTGGTAAGAGGCACATCCATCTCCCTTGGCCCCATCTTGGTTCTATAAAGGAACTCATTCTTTTTCAGACATAGGGTTTGCTCCACAAGACCTGCATATGTCTACATAAATTCAAGAAGTAGATGAAATCATTGTATCATTACTTTGTCAACCTGAAGCTTTTTTGTCTTGGAAAAATGGGATCGCTTTTCCAAAATTAGGTAGCTCTTGAAGCTGGATGGTGTGGAGGGGATATAATAGTATTAGGACAGGATTTAAGAAAATCTGATTCCCTTATATTATATAAATATATTATTCTGAACTATGGGTTGGCCTTGATTTGGTTAATCCAATTATGGTGATACTCAGATTAGGTGTCTTTATTTGGGATCCTCAGCAGATGTTCTAGACTTGGATCATAACTTCAAAGCCCCTTGGACAAGGTCTAGCCACTTCAACGTTCAAAAGGCCCAGATTTGGCTCGCAGTTATTATAAATTAATTGAATATAAATTAGATTATAAGTTGCAAGCACACCTGATATTTATATGAGTAATTGGGACCCTTTTATAAGGTCAAAAATAATGGATATAAATAAAAGTTGATATTCTTATATCCAATTAAAGAGATTTCAGATCCAATTAGTATTGAAAGCATAATACTATATATAGTAATATTATAGCAAGGTTGCTACAAAGCACCAAGTAGGATCAGATAAAATTCATCCCAGATTGGACAAGATATCTTCTTATGAGGTTCTAGATCACTGAATTATTCCAAATCCTTTGGTGAATTAAAACATATTATATTTTAGCCTAATACCCCTGAGACTTGGCCTTAAAGAAAGTATTGAGGTTTACCCCAGGATAAGGATTAACCTTAAAAGGGTAAAATCCTGACAGAGCCACCCTCAAGTCTTGCCCTAGGGTCACCTTCTTCAACCAGTGTTGAGGGTATGGGGAACACCAGAGAAATCGTCTTTGATGTTTTTAGAATCAGAGGCATTGTCATTGGTATATAGGTGCACCAGAGGCAATGTTGTTGGTGCACCTCAATATGAAAAGAGAAAGAGCATAAGAGGCAACATCATTGGTGCTTGGCGAGATACAAAAAAAACAAATAGTAAAAATATATAAGTAGAATTATGGACATCAGAGGCACCATTGTTGACATCCACACGGCAACCAAAGTCATTGCTTATTCCAGTATTAGGAAACCCCAGAGGCAACGTTGTTGGGGCCCTAGTTCTTCTCTGCATTGAGATTTTGACGACTGAAATTCACATCCTCAAATTTTGTCATTGAGGATGACCCAGCAAGGCTCCAGGGGTTTCTCTGACCCAGCTCTTGATTGTTAAAGTTGGGATGAAAACCAAAAGCAAAAGTCTTTATCCAGTATCTATATGTCTTTGAGGAGGCATCTGAAACCAACGGAGCTTTTCCATATTAAATAGTTAAACATTTGGATAAATTTTTTGGTTCAATGGAAGAAGGTAGCACCACAGTAGATAATTAGTTGTAATGATTAAAATATTTATCTAAAAAGATTAAATTAGGTTGTCTTAACAGATGAATTTGGCCAGATATTAGCTTAAGTTGATTGTCCAGCCAATGAAAGAGAATAAAATGTAGTTTAGTGGGAGAATTATTAAAACAGCGGCTAGATTAGTGTTGTTATAATTAAGACATCCATTCAATTCAGTCCAAACGTGAGGTTTTTTGGAACATTCCAAATGTTCAGAGGATCTGTTTATAACCCACAAAGTTTAAGATGCTGATCTTTTGAAAATGAACAATTAAGCTTTAGAAAATTGAAATAATGGGCTGAACTTGCATATGATAAGATGAAAGTAGTACTATAAAGTTAGCATAAAATAAAAAAATAAGAGATCAATAATAATATCAGCTTGTTCAAAGTTTAAGAGTCTCAATTTCTAAAAATTTGATGTTTCTCATTATGGTCACAAAGAGATGTGAAACCAGTCAACACTGTAGATTGTATTAAAATTTCTCGCCTGTTAGAGTAAAAAGTCTTCTTGAATTGATGCTGCTTGTGATTAATAAAATGGACAGCTTTCGTGAATCCTGCGCTTAACAACGCCTAAGATCACCAAAATGGGGTGAGTTTAGGCGAATTCCTTGGTGCGGGGTCCATAATCAAAATGAACATCAAAAGTCCTGGGTGCTAAAAAGACAACACCTGCAATTTACTCACCCATCAAGATCAAGAACGAGTCTCAAAAAGTCAATAGAGGTAAACAGCCGTGGGAATTGAATTTCCTTAAGACAACCTTTATGGTGTTTCACAATGAGAAATTCATTAAGAGATGTACAGTGTGAGAAAATCTCAGAGTATTATCAATTAAAAATTATGTGAATAATAAAACATCCTGTGTTACTGCACAGGGCATTCCAAGTTTCATCCTCAGGGTAAATATTGGCACCAGAGCAGGTTCACCCATACCATTTTGGTCAACTGGAACTGGGGCATGCTCTCCCATACCATTTTTTTCCTAGTTATACTTTTTGGCCCTAGCTAGGTTATGAGATTTAAAAATGGATATATCTAGTCCAGAATTTCCTAGCTCATCCCATTTGGGGAAATTAGTACATATAAGAACAAGTCAACCCATTATTAATTAAGGAGTCAATTTAGGTCCTCGCTGGGAGCAAAATTCTGTAAAGCCCAGCAATTTTCACTTCAAGAGGCTAGACGTTAGACTTGAGCAGGTTCATCCTAGCAGAGGGCATATTAATAACCAAAGTAGGTCTCATCAGATCCATTGCTTAAAAGCTTATGTTGTGGCTACTAATTTCATAACACCCTTATTTTTTAACTTCAACTCAGGAAAAGTCTTAATGAAAATTATCTTCCATGACATGATAAACATTGTCACTTGTTACCAGCTTGGAGATGCCCCTGTAGTAAGCACCAATCCTGGAAAAATGAGTTCATATTTCCAAGATCAGGTAGCTCTTAAAGCTGGATGGTGTGAAGGGAATGAAACAGTATTGAGATGAGCTTCAAGATAAACCAACTCCCTTAGTTGTTATATAAATATTAGTCCAGATGATGTGTTGGCCTCGATTCAGGTTAGTCCAATTAAGGAGTTATACTCAAATTAGTTGTCCTTATTTAAAATCATTGGCAGACGGTCTAGACTTGGATCATAACGTCAAGGCCCCTTGCACATGATAAAGCCACTTTGGGGTTTACAAAAGGCCCATAAGTGGCTCTCAGATATTATAAATTAATTGAATAAAGATAAGATTACAAGTCCCTAGCAATCAAATTTGTTTATTCAAATAATTGGGACCCTTTTATAGGGTCAAAAATAATAGATATAATTAAAAATTGATATCCTGGTATCTAATAAGAGAGATATCAGACCCTATTGGTATTAAAGCATAAAAACTATATATAGTTATAAAATAAAAAAGTTGCTACAAACCACCTTGTATGATCAGTTTGGAAGGTTTTTATCCCAGATTAGACAGGACATTGTCCTATTAGGGCCTAGATTACTGAAGGATACCAGATCTTTGAGTGATTTAAAACACATTAGGTCTTTAGCTTAATACTGATACTTTGCCTTAAGGGAAGTATTTAGGTTTACCTCAGGATAAGGCTTAACCTTAAAATAATAAAATCCCAACACTTAGTATACTAAACGTCCCAAGTGGGTAATTATGTTGGGGGTCTTCACCCAAATAGGTTTTGTCCCTATCAGCAAAGCTGGAAATTTTAGTGGTTGATATAACCCTTGCCATGGGTAATTTGCATTTTCATGCATATTAAGCAAGGTCCCACTCTTTTCAATCTTTGGGATTCTTGAATACGATTTTAAAAATGATAGGGTGATTATTTGATAAGCGCCCAATTTTTCTACAAGTCTTCTTTACCTAGATCTTTCTCCTAAACTCTGTTTAGATAAATCATAACTAGTCTACTAAATGACCCTTTTAATCATCTCTGTAAGTCTTGGGTTCACCCCTTGCAGTTCAATTGGATGGAACACCCATTCTGGACCAAGAAGGGGATTAAGCAGGCGGGTGTCCCTCTTGTCACTCAAGGCAATTTTGCCATGTGTTAGATGAGAGGTGGGTGACGTTGTGACCCTTAAAGATTGAGCCCCTTCCCCCTCTGCTCATCACCCAGGAGTTGGTACAGAAACTTTGGGGGGAGAGGGTGTCAGGAGGTGGCGGTGGTCAGAAGCCATCACCTGCAGAAGGTTGCAGCAATTTTCCCCAGAAAGAGGTTCCCTTTGCTGGTTAAAGTCTAGATAGTTATAGTAAATTGGTAACTAGCAAAAAATAAATCAAATGATTCAATCTCAAGTTTAGAAGCACCCCAACAATTTGTTTCCTTATTTCTGGCAAAAATGAGTCTTTTCCCAACAGGAATAGGCTTGTTCAACCCTTTTGATATGGAATGAGACTGCCCATATGTCCTGGCCATGGATGCAACCTGCTGTTCGCTGGAGGAGTTGTTGCACCATGCCAAGAGAAATTTTAACATAATAAGAAATTCTTGCACATGAATGTCTGTCTAATACAGCTGAGAAGGTTGTATTTAAATTTGTATTAGTAACAATTTAGGGTGACAACCTTCCATGACCAAATTTCAAAGATAATTCCTACATTAATGCACCTGGTTCTGGTTTTCTATTCAGTGATCTTAAATAGCAGCAGTTCATAATAGGTTCTACTGTTGATCCATTTTGTTCTTTTCTGCTTTTGTAATTTGCTAGTAAGTTTTTTAGATCTAATTTTATTTGTTTTTTTTTATTTTGGGGGGCATTCTTGGGTATGATTTCCAATTTTAGAATATTCTGATGAGTGCTCATGGGTTTCGCTATTTTCTATGTATCCTACAAAATGGATGGCTGTACCAGAGGAATTCTGACTGTTGCTTTGGATGGTAATTCATCCTGAGTTCCAGCACAGTATTAGCATTATCAGTATGCTTTGTGACAATCTTAAAGCTTAGCTGCTGTATGTATTATATACTAGTTTCTTGTGTTTTACTTTTATTTCTTACACTATGCGCTTTACTTAGATCTTTATGGTAATACTTTTCTTGTTTAAGTTTAACTTGTTTAATGACATCTTTTTGTCTTAAGTAACTATTTATTATACAATTAAAGTCATGTATTTTTTTGATTGGTGCATCTGTCTTTTTAACCGCTCTCATTTCTACCTATATATAAGTATCCTTTTAATAATGATGGCATATATGTTGTATGGTTAAAAATAATCACTATTACTGAGGCTTATAGAAAAATTTACTGTTTGAAGTTTGGTTATTAAGGCAGTTTGGATGATAAAATAGCCTTGGTCTACACTCAAATAAATTTTTAAATAAAATTATAGTTTAATTCTATTCATTTTGATGTGAGATAAACAAACATAATGTTTAAACGTTTAGTAAGCTCTAATTCTCTTAATACAAAGTTTTTTCTATGATTTTTATGACAGGGGTTTATATTATAGAGTTGGTGGTTTTAATTATGTTAAAAATACTGGTGGTAACACTGGGTGAATTATATTTTTGTTCTTAAAAAGCCATTTTTATTGCACAAACGTCATTTGAGTGTTTAGATGAAACCTATCTGCTATTATTCCTCATTGACTTGCTGTATTTTGAAGTTCTAAGAACATCTATTTTCATAGGTAAATATATTATATAACAAGCCTAGACCTTTATTTTCATGCGTACAAAATACTATTGATGAAATGCATCTTCTTAACTTAAATTGTTTTTTGTTATAATTCAAAATTTTACAGGTTATGCCTCATAGATGTGTTAATATTGTGAGTTTTTTGCTATATGTGCAGTAAAATGACTTTTTTATCTCATAAAATGTAGTTTGAGTCCATTAATAAAACAGCATATTACTAGTACTTTGACTCTAAAATAAGTGATGGAAAACCTTGTGCACCACAAATTTGCTATAATATATGCGAGGGAAAGAGAAGGCACTTTAGGAAGCCTTCAAAGCTGTTAACTAAAATTTTTGGAAGGTGAAGAGCTGATAATTATTCTAGATGTTAATGAACTTCTGAGGATATATCAAGAATTAGGTTGTAATATATCACTGAATATCCACTTTTTGCACTCTCATCTTTGAGTTTTAAAAGTCCTGAGGTGCTCCTAGTTTGGGCAACTATTGCAGGATGAAGGCCTGGGGTACTTCCCCCACCACACTAGGGCTGCGCAAATCTAAGCATCACTTAAAAATGCGGGCCTGATTGTAATTGGGAATAGCTAATGCTACCCCCTAAACTAACATATGCCTGCCCTGTTTAAGTACTGGGCAGCTCGTCTGCACTAGCCTGGACAGGGATATGCCTCTCATCCCCCTTGTGGGGGACAAGACCTGATGACCCCCGGGTTTAAGGCCCCTAAGGGGGGAGAAACTGAAGCCTTCCCCTTTTGTCACCTGCTCTTTTAGCGGATTTATGCTCTCCAGCCCCTTTTTGTCCAGAAAGCCTTGAAGTTCTTTTGGATCTGCCTTAATTTTCTTTCATGATCCATTTTGCTACCAGCCAGCTCATGCTGACTAACCGGCAGCTAGCTGAGCTTCAGGCCAACTTGGCAAACTGCAGCATTTATTATAGGCAGGTGCACTGAAGTGCAGCCAACCAGGATTTCCCCTCCCTTGTCCTGGAGTCCACACCCACGCAACCCCAGCTCATGGGGAGGCCATTTGACAGGCACTATGCCTGACTCATACCCCCCTTCCTGCCCATATTCTTCCCCTTTTTGGAGTGGTAGACGCCTGCAAGAACAGGTCAGCACAATCATCACTACAACCCTGCACTTCTTTCAGGTTACTAAAGGACCCAACCAACTTGCCTCTATGGGTTCTGGTGTTAGCTGATTACCCATGTTTCCACAAATTTCCCTGGTTGCACCACATGGAGGCCCCAGATTACCCTAACTAGCTCACCTGCACTCTCATCTTTGAGTTTTTGTGTGCCCGTTAATGCACCCAGTGCAGGCAACTTTGCAGGATGTATCCCGGGGTACTGCCCCCCCTGCACTGGGGCTGCAAAAATCTAAGCACCACCATAGTGGGCCCAACCGTGGATGGGGTGGCTCACACCACCCCTAAACTGACATATTCTTCACTCTTTGGTATACCAGGTAGCAAAGGCTACCCAGCCAGTTCAGAGATATGCCTCCCATCCCTTACTGCGAGGAATAAGATCAGACTGACCCCCAAGTTGGACTTACTTGAGGAAAGAGGATTGCCATAGCTTTCTACAGCTATTTTTAGCCGTCGCTTGACTATGGCCAGAGAGCTTGTTTCCTGGATTCCTTCTGAAGGGAAGCAACGCTGGTTTCTGGCAAGCCATAGACCATACATCACCTCCCCCCATATCGTGCACCAGACCCTGAACCCCTCCTTGTCTGCAAGCAGACTTGGTGGGGCATACGCAGTCAGTATCTCTGGCCATGCGAGATGACCAGAGGATAACTTACACCTTGGTTGGTATGCTTCATACCAAAGGAGAACACTACTCAACACAGCATCCGCTGCTAGACACTCTGCGAAGATGTGCTTTGCCATCTCCACCCCTCTGCATACCTTACAGGCATACAGAAGGTCATCCTCCTTATGCTTACTCCACTTCTGCAGAGTTGCCCCAGTGACCAGGATGTTGTTGCAGAGTTGGAAGAGAAAGTTCTGAACTGGTATAGACCAGCATCCCTTAA